>JAHWFP010136962.1:14854-28341 GCA_023313725.1 Lithobius niger | reverse complement strand
CAACTGACGCGCAATGTCATGCGGAAGATGGAACCGACGACGAACACTATCAAGATGGCGACAATCAACAAGTAAGTGCCGGACCGTAAGTGGCCGTCGACACCAAGAACATTCAGGAGGGTCAACCCCCCGCAAAAGGAAACAGTGAGTAAGTCGGGTGTGACCAATTCGCAAACGGGCCAACACAACCTCCTCACGGCGACTGCGGCGACACGCCGAGTCCCACTCCTCAACAGTGCCTTTAATGGCCCGTAACTTATTACCGTCCTGTCCATCCCACGAGGCTTGCCAAAAAGCATGTAACCTCAGACGCAGAGTTGGAAAAGCGTCCGAGGGAACAAGCCCGAGATCCCTACCGAGAGGGCCAGAAAGGGCCCCTTTTGCTGCAGAATCCGCTTGCTCATTTCCACCTATCCCAACATGGCCCGGGATCCAGCAGAAAAGCACGGTTTTCCGCTGGCCAGGCAAGCGGGAAAGCAAAGCTTGGACACGTTGTGTCAAGGGGTTCCGTGGATTGTAAGTCGCCAAGGACTCCAGGGCACTCATGGAATCGCTAAAGATAATGAAATGCGTGCCCTGAAGGCCAAGGATCCATTCCACCGCCAAACCGAGAGCCAAAAGCTCTGCAGAAAACACAGAATAGCCTGATGGAAGGCGATGGGCTACCGTCACTCCCTTACAAACACAAGCACAAGCCACGCCAGCGTCTGACTTCGACCCATCAGTAAACAGCCGCTGATAACCGGCGTACTGAGAACACAGCCGCCGGAACTCCTGCAAGTACCTTGCTGGCAGAGTGGAACCCTTCGGGAGGGACGCCAGAGCGAAAATGACAATGCCACTTGGGACAAGCCAAGGGGCCACTGGCACAAAAAACAAGCTGAAGTATTATTTAGACCATCTTGGGTCGTTTCGTGTGGTATGCATGAAAGTAACATTGGTTTATCAATAAGTAGATTTTTATTAACATACCTATGATGTATTATAACTCTGAAAGTGTGACATCTACTAGCCGAAGCCGTGCCCTAGAATGAAAGAGGAGCAGTTTTCCTAGGTAATTTCAATCGAAATATTTGAGGATTTTTTACATGTCACAATTGACATGAGCAAGAGGCATCAAAAGTCTCTTCTCTTCCCAAAAATGCATGAAGTAGCCGAGATTAGGCGCGAACACGGGATCTCTGGCTTATATGAGACAGTGACGTTAACCATCAGGCCACCTTGACCCAAATGAATTATTATTACTCTAAAGATAACAAACGTGTTCGTTGAGGTTGTTGTTCCATGATCGACTGACATACGGAATGAGAAGCTTTGGCTTGACAATGCCGCTGCCACCTCCTGCGAATAATAAAACAAGATGTCTGCTCACGCCTTAGTCGTTGGCAACAGATAGCATTTCACTTAATTATGGATACTGCTCTCTAAGACAACAGCTAAAGTAAAATATTGCTCTGAAAATTTCATAATTTCAAATTTTGATGGAACACATTACTGCGGAAAATTATTCACAAATTTAGTTGCAAAAACTAAAAGGAAAAAATAATTTGACCCACATAAAACTGAACCCAGGTTAAATGAGTAGCCTATATATCGTTTGGCATTTAGGACGCTATTACCACATGCACAAACACGTAAATATCTAAATTACCAGCAAAATTACTGTTTCTGTTTTTCTGTGCTATCTGGTATAGCATGAACGATCTACCATTTACCCAGGGCACCAATTTAAATACAGTTTAAATTCCATGGCATTTTGCATCGTACTTAGTAACGAAACATAAATTTCCAATCGGGTGGGGTCGTTGTTTAGGTGCACAGAAAAAGTGCACACCTATGCTTAAAATATATATGTCGCTTTTTGCAACGGAAAGGGGTGAAATATAAATACAGATGCAATCCTATTTACGTTGCTTTTTGGACTTAAATGTCAGACTGCCTGAGCAAGGAATAGAACCCACGACCTTTGAAACAAAAGGCAGTCTGACATTTAAGTCCAAAAGTGACTTAAATGTCAGACTGCCTTTTGTTTCAAAGGTTGTGGGTTCGATTCCTTGCTCAGGCAATCTAACATTCAAGTCCAAAAAGCAACGTAAAAAGGTTTACATCTGTATTTATTTACCTATTGTTGAACCTTAGCTTTCCGTCCTTTTTAATGGAAAGGGGTACACGAAACACATGAGCAAAGTGAGAAATTTACGTGTAAACCTTTTCATCGTAAAACTTACAGTTTTTTCAATAAGAACTACGCAGATCGACGCGAAGTTCTTACTCATGAGGATTTCCATCTAACTTTGCAGCTGGTTGATCCGTGATATCGAACGCTGAGTTCTTTCTCCAAGTTTCTCCAAGTTTCTTCAAAGGTTAAAGGAAAAATGCGAAAATTGCTTACTGCGCAATTTTCAAATATTTCATTTAGTGTTTGAAGTATCAGTCGGGGAGATTAACTTGGCGGAATAGCTTGGTGTTGGATATCACGACTTCAAACGGCCGAAAGCTTGGCGGGAATCCTTGACAAGGTTTGTTTTGAGAGATATCAGGTCTTTGTGTTACAAATTGATCAAACCATCGTTAAGCAAATATCAACGTTACTCGCAGTTTCCCCAATACCAAAACGTTAAGCTATGTCACTAATAGTGACTTTTATGCTGTCAAATGACCAAAATCTCCCTATCAAATAAATTTTCAGCCTTTTCTGTCTCGTCGTTATTTTTCCTCAACGCCTGTAAACAGCCAAACCTTAGCTGAAAAATACACATATGCCTAGTGGTCGCCATGCACATTTATTTTCTACGTACAAGACGTAGATTAATTTTATCGTTGACTCTCGGCGGCGACACACTAGTGTATGTCTTGATAGATATACGATCAGATGGAGTAAATTATTGTCAGCAGTAATTGAAATCCTACTGACTAGTGATAAGAACAGGAGCATTAATTTGAAAAAATTAATTTTAATTAATCACAAAACAACAACTTTTAATATAGCCAAGATTAAAGAGGTTTTTCTTTTTTGTACTTCTTGATATCTATCTCCTGTCTGGGATGACTCCAATGCAGTAATAAGTACTGCATTATTCACTGTAAACTAGCATTTGTGCGAAATCAAGAGCCGTGTTCATCATCAATTTGCAGTCAATATAATCATATCAAAAACCAAAATTGGTAAAAGGGGCCGCCAAGTTCCGAATGCTTCGGCCCTAGCTAGCTAGTTACACATTTCAACGTTATTGAGGGTCAGATTTGGCATTGAAAGCAGCTTAGCTGGCATTCCTACACGAGTTAATTTTTGTCATTGGGTCATTGCTCTTGATTTCAACATAATTTAAGCTTTTGTACCGCATTATTATTTTTCCTCAAGTACCTGAAATGTGCCCAACTATGCTTCAAGATATAAGACACTGACGCTATGGCGCCGTGCTACAATGGTTTACAACCTCGACAATTGAATTTATGTGATGTTTGTTGTGATGATTGTTGCCTAACTTGGCGCGACACACTAGCGTGTGTCTAGATAAAATAAAATAAAATAAAATAAAATAAAATAAAATAAAAAACATTCGTAGGTTTATTAACAAACGCATTTGAATAATGAGCGATCATCATAATGACATGCGGCTTTGTTAAATATTCATTATGAGGAAAACTCAGTTTACTGGAAATTGGGATATGTCATCGGCCATACAATGGCTCAAGCCCGTAATGATGTCCAACTTCTTGATTGTATGGGTCTTCTTTGTAATTAAGGACAAAAGCACCGAAAGGCTAAAAGGTCCTCATTGTAGACGCCTGCTATATATCGTCTAGTAGTTGATTACCGAACAATTAACATCAACAGTTCACAAACACATAAAGGATTCCACTCAATAATTTATTAAAGTTCGGTTATTCTTCGTAAGTTACAAGGTTCGGAGTTCAGGATTCCATTGGGGTCAGCTGTTGCGTAATGACCATTTATTCATGTGGCAAGTTAGCAACTTCTTTCATGGTTTAAAGACGGAAAGCCCAATAAGAGATAAAAGATGCAAACCTACTTAAGTTGCATTTTGGACTTATATGTCAGACTGCCTGAGCGGGGAATCGAACCCAGGACCTTTGAAACCAAAGGGGGGGGGGAATTGAGATTGAATGGCGCGTCGACAGCTTGGTCATTAGCGCCAACCAAAGGCCGAGGTCCTGCCGCGACCACTACTGACACGGCCAAAAGGAAACGTCCATAATCAGCATTTAACACATCATTACACGCCTTTCTGGCCCTCTCGGAAGGGATCTCAGCCTTGTTCCCTCGGACGCTTTTCCAACTTTGCGTCTAAGGTTACACGCTTTTTGGCAAGCCTCGTGGGATGGACAGGACGGCAATAAATTACGAGCTATTAAAGGCACTGTTGAGGAATGGCACTCGGCGTGTCGCCGCAGTCGCCGTGAGAAGGTGGTGTTGGCCCGTTTGCGCATTGGTCACACTCGACTTACTCACTGTTTACTTTTGCGGGGGGTTGACCCTCCTGAATGTTATTGGTGTCGGCGGCCACTTACGGTCCGGCACTTCCTTGTTGATTGTTGCCATCTTGATGATTTTCGTCGTCGTTTCCATCTTCCGCATGACATTGTGCGTCAATTGGGCGATAAGTCTGTCCTCCTGTCCGGTGTTTTTCAATTTTTGCAGGAGGTACAGATGTATGACAAGGTTTAGGTTAGGGGTTTGAATAATATCTCTGTAATGTGTGGTGCAGTGGCAACCCGGACCACTGCACTGTGACTGAGGTTGGCGCTAATGACCAAGCTGTCGACGCGCCATTAAGCCTCATCCCCCCCCCCTTTACATATAAACATACACTTTCCATTCGCCTCTGGAGGGACGCCTATTTTCCGCGCCACACTCCAAGTGAAACGAATGGAACACTTAAAAGTGAAATAAAGATTAAAAACGGAAGGCCAAAGGCTCAACAAGAGTTAAATAAACACAGATACAAACCTGTATTTATTACATCTGTATTACATCTGTATAAATACAGATGCAAACCTGCCTGAGCGGAGAATTGCACGCTTCTGGCCGGGCCAGTATGGCTCAGCGGTAGGACCTCGGCCTTTAGTATTAACGGCCCTTCGTTCGATTCCCCGCTCAGGCGGTCTGACAAAAAGGCCCAATATGCAACGTAGAATATTTATTTTCCTTCATGGTGGTGCTGAGATAACATTGTGGCCTAGTTCAGTAGAACTGGGTTGAATTGGGAGAGGGTGGACCTATCCGGAAAACAGTAAGTGGGGGGGCCTTCTATTCTCAAGAGTTTTGAGGGCCTTTTCTCCAGAAATTGCTTCCGAAGTTTTGCATTCGGAGTGAATTGTGACCATTTGTGCGCGTTTCTTTGCACTGCAGGAGGCCCCAAAATACAGAATGTGCCTCCTGGGGCGAGGGCAACCCCCAGGGATCCTTGAACTCCCGGGCTGGCCAAGCCGACACTGGCGCTAAGCCAAAGTCCGGAATGCTATTCCCGGACTTTGTAAACATTAAAATTTTTCTTCGTTATGTTGCTCACTTGGCATCAGTAGCAGTTGTGCTTCTTCGTTTATTATTTAATGTCATTATGCGTTTTTCTTTGGGGGGGGGGGGGGTGGGTGAATGACATACCTCACGGTCGCTACACAGTCAGCAGGCAGTAGGTACACAGTCAGCAAACAGGCAGCGCACCACAATCAGCACAGTCTTTACAATGTAGGTTAAGACTATGAATGACAATTTAGTTGTGCTTTTTTTAGTATACTAACCGATGGCCACTGGTGACGGATTTGAGAGTGATAAAATTTGAGGTAGATATAGCAAGTTAAAAAAAATCATAAAAAAATTGTTTCATGGACTTTGCTTTTAGCGTTATAGCACCCAATCTACCCAAAATGTGAAGATTTTTGCCTTTTAACCTCGCTGACTGTTATTTATTTTGTCTTTTAATTCGCACATTAACAGCCTAACTTATCAAATCATAAACTACCATGTAGAAAATTAAAATACGTACTGAGTTGATATTTCATGCATGCTCCCAGGTATGTTATGAATTCCACTATTTTCAATTTCAAATGACAGTTCTTCTTTGTTGACAGCCACTGACACTGCAAATACGCAGACAGGCAGATTAGGATAAATAAATTCGTGACCTGAACCTTAAGTAATATAATTTACGTGTAGTACATCACAGTCTTGCTGTTATATACCCCTACGTGTACACTTTTTCGACTTTCAGTTCACATTCGTCATAGTTAGGGCGCTTTTACGCAACGACTCGCCTTTGCATTCTCGCAGCGAGAATCTAACCGTGATTTCAAAGGTGTGGTTGCCATGGTAACATCGCTAGTTGGATTAGCTAAATCCGACGTTGTTTGAGTAAATGGTTGCAGTCTTCTAATTTGTGCCAATAAAATAAAGAATTCTTCCTAACGAAACGATTTGCCCAGTCGCATCTGAACTCACATTACTGTGTGTTTTCGTTGCGAGTTGGGAGAACTAAAACCGCCACCATGTTGGAATTTCTGGTGATTTCTAGCTTCTAGCTACGAGAATGCAAATGCGAGTCATTGCGTAAACGCACCCTTAAAGCTATAAAACGTAGAAGGATCAAATTCCGTTGATGTAGGGCGATTGGTGTGCTGAGTAGCATAAGCACCATAAGTAAGATTTTTTTTAGAGATGCACTTCCTCCCCCAAGAGGCTGAGCACTTGTTATATCTCACTTCCAGGAAACACATTGATATTCCTATAATTAATTCTGATATAACTTAGCATGTTGGTACTTTTCAAAACCTCTTCCGTAGTACGGGTGTTGTAAAAAACAAGTAAGCCAATAAAATGCACAAAGAAACACTTAACTGTGACGTTTCGGGTGTGAACACTATCCGTTATCAAGCTAGTACAGATTTTAGGTAAGGCTAATTAATGTCTGTACGTAAAATAATGTTTGCACCCACCGCAACAACAGGCGCATTATTCGTAAAACCCAATATTTAAAAAGATGACGTTTTTTTAAAAAAAAACATAAGTCGGGTTAGAAGCCGACAATAATCGTCCAGACCTATTCTGTAGAGTGCTGAAAGGAGGCAGTTAATGGTGTAAAGTACCAGTTTATTTCCTGTAGGTTTCCAGAAGAAAAA
This sequence comes from Lithobius niger, assembly GCA_023313725.1. Lineage (NCBI taxonomy): Eukaryota > Metazoa > Arthropoda > Chilopoda > Lithobiomorpha > Lithobiidae > Lithobius > Lithobius niger. Next base: position 21,204 of record JAHWFP010136962.1, on the reverse strand, counting down.
TTTCTGTCATTACATGATTGTCGACAGGCGGGTGTGTGTTAAAATACAAATACCTTTCGGGTTCATTCTGGATTTATATTGTTTCTCGTGGTATAATTTTTTTGTGATTACGAAGTAAAGACCTGGTCACGGTTGTGACTTTAATAACGGGTTCAGTGAGTCATCTTTATGCCAGTCGAGGATGTGGCCATAGCAGTTAATGCGCTATACACGTGATCTGGGGGCAAACTGGTAGGTGGTTCGAATCCGGGTCAGGGTACTCCAACGAAACCTAAGTGCATAAAGGTGGCTTACTGAACTACGTTATTTCTATTGTATAATTTTTGCTGATGGCTTATTTCCAACTTTCCTTAATACGAAATCTGCGGTGTGCCCTGTCGCCGATCAATGCTAGACCAATCAGTTTGTTGTATCATTGTATTTAAAATTAAAATTTTTGGGGGAGGCTAGACTTTTGTTTAAAAACTGTTTCGTCGTTCCATTGTATGATGCTCTGCAAAAGAATTAACTACATGGAATTTGAAAATTTATGTTATTTTATGTTTGTATGTCCTCGTTACGATTGGTTGTTTTTTCCTGGCATAGTGAGTCATTTGAGATTTAATTTTGTGCGATTCCTTATGGGGTAATAAGCTTCTTAAGATTTTTGATGCACCCTGGAAATAAGGAATGGAAATAACGTGCCAGGTCTTCGTTTATTTTGCGGCTTTTGCAATTTTTTGTTACAGTCGACTAGTTTTTATAGCAGCTGCTGTGAAAAGTTATTCTCAAAGAACTTGTGTAAGGTTTCCTCTAGTTCTCGTGGAACGAGGAGTTGAGGTGTGGGAGTAAATGCGTTTAACTTCGTTTAACTACGTTTATTTTTTGAATGGGATGAACGAATGAGTTTATTGAATCGACCATTTGGTAAGCATTGGTTTTCTGTAATAGGTAAATTCAAATTTTCGATCTGGATTACTTTATTGTCGTGGAAGGGCATAAAGTTATAGCCTGTTCAATAACTTTATCCCCTTCTGCGACACAAAAGGTAATCCTGATCGAAAACTAGAATTTACCTATTACAGAAAACCAATGCATCAAATTTCAAAAATGGGTTGCTTTCATTAAGAAATTGCAGCATGCGTAAGTTCATGGTGTTGTGAACCAACAATAGGGAGTCGTCAACAGGAGCATCGATAATATTTAGGATTTGGAAATTTTTTCAAAAGTTCATCATCAATTTTATTTAAAGCAATATCTGCCCCAGAAAATGGATCGAGCGCTTCCCATAGGGATCCATAGTGTGTACCACACTAGTGATACACAGAGATAAAAAGTGGAAGAACATGGCACCAAAAAAAATTGTAATGGCGTTTACGAAGGTTGGAGTATACCACTGCAGTCTATCCAAGGGGAAAGGGATTATCTGCAATTTTTCACGTAAGCAATCCAAAATAAATTGCCTGGTAAGCAAAACAAACAGTAAGACTATGTTGAACGAAACTAAATCAAACTGCGGGTGTCCTTAAGATCACATACGATAATGTGGACATTTGCTGTGATCTATTTTCCTTGTGCAAGGTCTTTTAAGACTGGTGCAATAATTTGCAAAGGGTTAGGTTAGGCGCTTATTAGCGTTAGTGATGATTCGGAGGGGGAGGGTGGTTTCCACTCCTCATTCTTTTTTGTTTGTAGAAAAATCATGGGAAGCATGGACTGATTTTTGTAGTTGCCAAGAAAGTTTTGCTTACGGAAGCTATTTTCGACTAGATGCGTGGAAAAAAGCTGTCGTATTGACTTCTCACCTCTTTCTTGTTGAGTTGCTTCTTGTTTACATTACAAAACCAGAAAAATCACAGCTGCCGTTGCAACAAAGAATAAATGACAGAGGATGGATAGTAAAAGTCTGCACGGTAGCCTAATTAACCAAAAGAATAGTTCGCAAAGTAAGTTCGTAATATTGGCTAGTTTAATTAAAGACAATGCAGATCCTTGCCCACCAGCAAAACGATCTCTTCTCCATGAATGGAAAATACTTTTTTTTACTAAAATGCTTGCCAATTTTTGCTTTCGCAAAATAAACATTGTTTGTAGCAATAGGAAAGGAGTCTACGCCTTTTCATGGCAGTGGGTTTTTCTAATGAATAGCCTACACAGCCGGCGATCTAGTACTATTTCAAAGATCAGTTCGTTAAAAAAATACATGTATTTAAAGCAGTCTCTACCCTCAAGATTCTCTGTTGGACAGGAGAAAAAGTGTTAAAGGTCGGTGGAGACAATGGTGCCAGCTTTTTAAAACATTAGTCTTTGGATCTACATTTTGCCTAATGTGATATTGTAATAGAACCATGGAAACTATTCCTATATTGTATATAGGAACTGAAATACAAAGTTACCCGTGGATTGTGCCTACGGCAACACTGTTTTACTTACAACAATAGCGTAACCAGAGTGGTTAACAGATCCGAGTTTCCACAACTCAGTCGTAGTGATATTAGGTAGATCAAAGAGTTGCAGAAAATAGCCTGTGTATGTGTAGACATAATCTTTCGGAAAGTCCTCTGGTGGAAACGTTTTGCTGTGTGGAAACAACATGTTGTACTGCTTTCTGAGCTCAAGCAACTTCTTATTAAAAGCAAACGGATAAAATGGACAAATGGACACAGCGGGAAACTGAGTTTCATTTTCTTTTTCTAAGTCCATATCCACGTTGTAAGGCACAGTCAAGTAGTGAGTCACTCGTTTCGAGATCTGCATCACACAAAAAACGAAACACGACGTGATCACAATTGTCCATACCATCTTCCCAAAGATGCTGTAGTTGGTGTTAAAGATTTTGTTCATGCCGGGTATGCCGACGTCAGTTAATATATCCCCAGTATCTTGGATGATATGCTTTTTCACACGGCCACTTCGAGCTTGTTTGAGGTTCCTGTACAAACGGCCTTTAGTTTGAGGTGGTTGCAGAATCTTTGGTCTAATGATTACACGTGGTGTCTCCATGGGTGATCTAAGTAAGTAATGAAACAAATTATTTACAGAGAATCACTTGAGATGGCGCAGGCCAGCCTTCGAATTGAGGTAAAAATTGTAACTTATTAAAAAAATTAATTTCTTTGCACCTGACCATCCAAAGATAATAAACGTATACTGACCGAGCGAGCGAGGTCCTGTTTTTACTCAACGATTTATTATGTTGCTCCATTTTTGGGATCGTTAATTTTCATACTCTTTTAAGGCGATAATTTTAGACTGCATGTGCTATTTCGACCGAAGTTTGATAGGAATGTCGTTTAAAATTATGCCAAACAACGAATATACAAGGTTTCAGAGATAACGATAATAATCTAAAATTGCGGCTTAAAAAGGAGTACTAAAAATAGTTTTCGGCTTATAAATTTTAAATTGTTCATCAGACAAAACAAGAAAAAGGAACGAATAATATTCGTATTAAATTTTCTTCAAGACGTATTCTACTTCCGGTTTGTGAAACTCGAAGATGGCGGCCGAAAACGGGAAATCCACAAATCAGTTTTTGGTTTGATTCTGTAGCATTCGTCAGATAAGAACACAAACTTGTTACAAATAATTTTATAATTTATATTTTCCTCAAGAAAGGTTTTCTTCAAATTTTGTGACGATACAAAAATGGCGTAAATATAGTATTTTGCTTGAAACTTCTAAATTGTTTATCAGATTGAAATAAACTGCATTCGAATTTTCTTCAGAATTTAATTTTCTTCTAGAAAACTCATATTCAAGTTTGTGACAATCCATTACGGCAGCAAAAATGTAGTCTAAAAACCATCTTTGGCTTGTATCTTCTAAGCCGTTTATTTAATTGTAAAAAAAAAAATTACGAATAACCTTCACGTTTAATTTTTTTCAAATATGGTCAGTTCAAATATAGTGTCAATGCAGCTCTTCTGGTCTACATTCATAATTCATACAATAGATAAAGATCGAAAAATTCCTTTTTAAGGACGTGGGGAGAGTAAGATCACAGAAGTACTAAGAAGCCAAAAAATTGCTCAAAACAGGTCAAAATAGGTCCTAATCATCAGGGACAATGATTAATAGTTAATAAATCAGCTTAAGCCATAAAGCTAGCTTGCATTCTGCAACAATTTGTCACTAGGATACTGTTTTTTTTTCTTTTCCTTAAAATGCTTTAGCTAAGTACCGGTATGGTATAGAGTCAGAGTCTATGTGACGTATTGCACATTACGTCAATCCTATTTCCGTGTAGAACGTTGGACGTTAATTGCGTACTATGCTCTTAATTTGCTAAAGCACTTTCAGAAAAAGAAACGCACAGATAGCTGCAAGTCTGCGTTGCCAATAATTGTTTAAAGGCCGGTTTCCACCAAATTAGCATTGCAGCATCTAGGCCTATCGAGTTCTCTCTCGCAGCAAGCAAAGGAATGTACAAAGCAAAACTTTTAAACGCAACAAACGAGCCGCGTGACTCCTTAATTATTAAATAAAAAGCTAGTACGCCCTCGTGCACTTCGAAACAAGCTGTAAAGATTAAAGATATTAGTGTCACTAGATGGCGCCAGGGGATTTTTTTTATATTTTTTATCTAATGACATCAGTATCGTTAAGCTTTATAGATTGTTTCCAGGTGCACGAGGGCGTACCAAATTTTTACTCAATAATATTAAGAAGTCACGTGGCTTGTTTGTTGCGTTTAAAAGTTTTGCTTTGTGCATTCCTTTGCTTCCTGCGAGAGAGAACTCGATAGGCCGAGATGCAGCAATGCTAAGGGGGGGGGGGGAATTGAGGCTTAATGGCACGTCGAGCAATGCTAATTTGGTGGTAATTAGCCTGTAAATGCGCCCTAAATGACTAAACTGAGTTGAATGCAGAGGCGGTGTAAGGGGACACGGAATACAAAATACGTAATTTCTTACTGACCAATTAATAAGTACCATAGAATAGAGCGATTTTCACATCTTTGGTGCTTCATAACGCACCCCGAAGCATCACATTTCGCTTTGTTTGCTTCGGGTTTAATGCGCAATACAATGCATATGAGATTGGAATTGGATTTCTTGGCTGCTGTAATATCATTGCAGTCTATATGGTAAACATTGTTCACCCTTCAGCATCTCATTAAAATACTTCCACGTGCTTCCTTCTTCTTTCTTATTTAATTATAATACCATAATATTTTAATTATAAAATTATTGTGATTTTGTAATTTGTGTTGGATAAATAAACTTACTTACTCACTCTCCGCTCTTACACCTTCGAGTTTATTAGCCAACCTAAATACCAGACGATCAGTGGCTCTTTTTGCAGTCTTAAGGACTGTCATTAAAAATGTAACTAACGATGCTTCAAATTTCGTTTTGTTTTGATATGGTTTGAAATTGAAAACAAAATTCTTGGCTGCTGAAATAAGATTTGCAGTCAACATGGTATTTGGTGTTAACTTACCTTCAGTGTTTCATTAAAATCCCATCCATAGGCTTTCTTCCCCTAGCTTATTCTTCGCTCGAAATCCATCAAATTCATTAGGCAACCTTAATACCACACCATCCGTGGCTCTTTTCGCATTCTTAAGGAATGTCATTAAAAGTGTAACTAACGATACTTCAAATTTCGTTTTGTTTTGATATGGTGTGAAATTGAAAATAAAATTCTTAGTGGCTGAAATAAGATTTGCAGTCAACATGGTATTTAGAGTTAACTTACCTTCAGTATTTCATAAAAATGACAATCATAAGCTTCCTTCCCCTAGCTTATTCTTAGCTTGAATGCTGCCTAATGCATTAGGCTACCTAAATACCAGACCACATCATTGATTCTTACTTGCATTCTTGAGGAATGTCGTTGAAAATGTAGCTACCGCGGTCAACAACCGCATTACTCGTTCAGTGTTCTGCGTGATGAGCACCGCAGCACAAAATACTTTCATGTCGAGCTAATCTATCATCGTTAATTATTAATCTCATAGTTCCACCCTTTCACCGTCCTGTTTACCAACACATTTCGAACACAAGAAAGGGCCAATCAATATTTTGTGAAAGGCAACTTATAGAACAAAATAATGATGAAGACTATCGCGAAAGTAGGGCAGAACGGCTTAATTTACGGTGAACACAGCAGCATCGTCATGCGGACAGAAAAGTTCAACTCAATCGATTCGTTCGTGCCAAGCCTAAAAATGACACTATAAATGGTTCATAAATATTCACCTAGAGCCCACTCTCATTAATTAGACCGGACAGGAAGATAACCTAACTATCCGGAAGTTCCCTCCTTTGAAATTAGGGAACATAGCAAATTTACCCTTTAACTAAAACTGACATTTAGCTCGTTTAGTGGTGTAAAAGGTCTGTTCCTAAGTGTAGACTAACCTT
>JAHWFP010136960.1:10727-23679 GCA_023313725.1 Lithobius niger | reverse complement strand
TTTAGTTACACGGTTTAGGAGTTTTTTATTAAGCAAATTTATTATTATTACAAATCACTAAAGTCAAACCTGTATGTTGAGACGGACGTCAATCAGTTTATCGGACGACCGTTTGATCGTTTTCTAAAGCTGATCATTTTCTAAAACCAGGGGTAGCATAAATATATAAGAGGACGTGTATATAATGCGCTCCTGCTAAAACTGATAGTTTTTCTAAAGCAGCACAAAAGAAAAAGAAAATTGGTAAAAAAGAGTGGAACCATATGTGTTGTCACCAAAACATGAGTGTTAAATATCCCTAGATTGTTGTAGTGACGCAGGAGCATGATATAGTGACGTTGTTACGTTGTTTAGTACGTTTTTGTTTGATAACGAAAGGTGGACTTTTTTTTTCAATCGATTCATTTTTACGAAAGCCTAATTCGTGATTTTGGTAGAGATGCGTAATAATCGTAGCTACGAACGTCCTAATAGATTTTTTAGTTTTCTTTAACGTTATGTCTGTTGGTTATATGAATCTGTGAGCAACTTGTCGACGCGATAATCGTCGGGTCTGAAGGGAAGGTTGCAGACCTTGAAGTGTTTTCCGGCATCCACAGATTTTTGTGTGATTTCATCGACTCGTTTAATGGATATCTGCCACCGTTTTCGTAGAACTGGGTCTTTTAGGAAGCCATGACTGCTTTTCCAGTTCTTACACTTCGGAACACAACAACACGAGGCATTTTTTGTTGATGCTGTTCGAGCGAAATAGTAGCGCGCCATGCTGTTGTATGGGCGCGAGTGAAGCGCGAAGGACCAGTAGTACAGCAGCGCCTCTGGTGATTCAGAGCGACTAAGGTGCCCCATTCGACCGTAGATAATAAACAGCTTCTCAATAAAAATGCTGCAGCATACAATTCACACTTCAAGGGGTTTACACCATTATCCATTCGAGTACATTGCTACACACTTTTACAACGAAATTGTAGCTTTTTTTTTTAAAATTTTCACTTAAGTGTCTCATTAAAAAAACGTTGACTATGCATTGTAATATTTCTTACTTCGAAAACGGATACTTATAAAAATATCTGGCATTTAAAAGTTGTCTATTTCTTTTAATTATGTATGAAAAGCGGCACCACTATGATTGCATTTCCAAGTTTTCACACCGTTTTGTATACGAGTATACATCGTCTGATATTCACGTTAAATAAGATAATTGCGTACTACAAACTTGATTTAAGGAATGATCGATAAAAAAAATTCATTTACGTGGCAACAAGCCTCATTCACCAGAAATGCAGTACCCCATACTATGTTTTTAATAGGCTTAATGTTTTAAAAACATTAAGACACTTCTCGCCCCCAAACGCAACTAAACATGAGCTTCAGTTAAAAGGCTTAACTACGGTTCCCACATTTAAACAGTTTCTCACTGTTTTGTCGTAGAATGTAGGAAATGCAGCAGAAAATCTCACAAATCATAATACGACGTGTCACACTTTAGATATAATCAGCTTCCTGTCTTTCGACTTAAAATGTGCAAAAGATAATAATAGTAGATATGCCTCACCACAAATTTTACTGTTTAGGGCTTATCTCCAGTATGAACACGGACCACCAACAAAATAACTGCACTAAGTGAGCAAACATTTTTTTCCATATTATCAAACTATTTTCTTGTTGTTTATAAAGTTGAATTTCCTCATCTGTCCCTTTCTGGTAGTTGACTTGGAAGATTTCACTTTTTTAGTTGAAGCACGAGTGGCACATTACATAACGCATGTCATGGCGTTCTTTGTAACCAAACTGCTTCGTGATTGAATTCCAAAGAATACTTTAAATACGAATTTATGAATAACATTGAGAGCCCACAAACAAGCTGTAAATGATACTGAAGTTTTAAAAAGCACAAATTACTGGCGCCATCTAGTTTTTGAAATTGAAAGTTTTCGTTGTGTAGTTCCAAGGGTGGTCGAGGCGAGTCTCTGTCCTCGGTCAAACGCTAGGACACCACCCTAATAGAAGTCTGTTACTCATCGTATATACGGAACTTTTCATGGACTCATGATAGTACTAATTAAGTTAGCAACATAACGACCGTCTGGTGCATTAGAATGAATCACTAGTAAACTGCTAATTGGGCCGATAAAGGAAAATCGGAAATTAGCCAACAGCGAAAATCATACACTAGAAATAACGTAGTTCAGTAAGCCACCTTTATGCACTTACGTTTCGTCGGAGTGGCATGACCCGGATTCGAACTAACTACCCAGTTAGCCCCCAGATCACTTGCGTAGCGTCTTAATCGCTACGGCCACATCCTCCACTGGCGAAGAGAGTTTTTTTTTATAGGGCCTATAAAGAACATCAGATCTTTTTATTGAATTTATGGATCATTTGATGACACACACATAAAAGTTTAATTAAAAAATTAAACAGCTGCAGCTGCATTCAACTATAAACGACCTACTGAAATGGACGTCATTGCGTAGCAAACTACTACGCCGACTTTGCAAAAGGAACAAACTTCAAGGTAAGCAATGTCGAATTTTTTCCCCTAAATTAAGCCGCAGAAACATAATAGCGTTGGTTATCAAAAGCTCCCGCGTCAATAATTGATCGTGCGCCACGACACTTCTTTTTTAGGTTCAGTAAATGAATAAAAAATAAAAAATAGTGCCTGTGTCAAACCGTAAAAATTTTACTTATTTTCCACTTCAGTTTTGGGTATTAACTGTTAGTAAGGTTAGCCACCCAAAACCATAACTGGTATAAAAGAAGCCGCCAAGTTTCAAAATAGGGTCGCCCCTTGAAGGTACTGATATCATTCAATCAGGGAAAGACCGCCAAGGTTAATCCTATTAGCCAAGTTAATCGCACATACTAATAGTTCGAAAGTTAAATGAAAACTAGAAGATTGCTACCCGCGATAACAATCTTCAAGTTTTCATTTAACGTCCAAAGTATTAATCGGTACGATTAAGTTGGCTAATAGGATGAACCTTGGTGGCCTTTCCCTGGTTGAATGATATCAGTACCTTCAAAGGGCGACCTTTTTTGAAACGGGCGGCTTCTTTTATACCAGTTTTGGTTTTGGGTGGATTGTAATTGAACAGAAAACAGAAAACAGAAAAAAATAGTCTAAATAGGCCTGAACTAAACGAAACTAACTTATCGCGCTCAGTTGTTTCTGTGTTACAATCAAACGTAATACAACGGGCACTTTATTGGAAATATAATTAATCAGCGACCATTATTTATACCGAAGTGACAATTTTCTTCAGGCTGTTCAAGAAACGATTAACAATTATGTTTTCATAAGGAGTTCACAATCAGTACTTAAGCAAAACCATAAAACGACCAAAAGGGGTGACGTCATACAAAAACCACATAAGGGTAATGGGACCCATCAAGTTTTTGCATAGAAAGTAGTGATATCAGGGCCAAAATGGCTGCCACCAAGTTTTCCGTCCCAACTCTGATCACTCAATCTTAACTGACATCTCGGTGTTTGTCAGTAATACAGCTTGAGTGATCACGGTTCGAACGAAAAACATGGTGGCAGGCATTTTGGCTCTGATATCACTACTTTCTATGGCGAAAACTTGATGGTTCCCTTTACCCTTTCGGGGTCTTTTTATGATCTGGCCTACGATGATGAGAGGGAGAGTTGCGTGGATTTCACATTGAATAATTGTTGTGCAAACAAACAAAGAATCCAACATCTTTCAGAATCAACAATTCACGTTTACGAGAAACATGCAACCGTATTATCAAATTGTTTCATGATGATTGATTTCTATGAAATGCCACAAGAGAGGGGCCTACGTTAAGCATTTTCGGGGCCTAAATGCTCCCCCCGAGTACGCCCTTATTCGCGACGTCATGTCGCCAATTGTGGAACGACTGATCGTAACTATTTCTGGGCTAACCCACCCACCCACATTACAAATATGCTTAGGTTTTAAACTCATAAATAGATGCGATAAGATGTCACTCGTGCTACGGTTAGTCCTGGCAACTGCTAGTGCAACAGAGTTTAAGAGAGAAAAGAGACGGCTTCTTTAAGCTAAGGCCAACTGGGATGGAAATCGCTTGTTTTTAAACACCTGATTCAAAACAATGCACACTCACACGCGTGCCGGAAGTTCTACGCCTTTCAGCGTTGCTTCGGTAAAATAAGATTCTGGTGATGCTGAATCGACTGACCAGGAGTCTGCAAACGAAACCCCCAGCTTCACTCCCAGACGACCTTGCGACAATTAAGGAACGCAATATGAAACGATAGCGAGTCCATCTCCGCACCCAAAGATTGAACATGGTGTGCAAATTCAGTCGCAGAAGTCAAAAATGTTGGAGAAACTATTCCGACGAGAAAGATAAAACACGCACTGTAACAATATTTGCAAATTTTGCAAGATTGCTATTTGTGTCGTTTCTAAGATAAACAGCGTTTTGACATTTGCAGCTACCTTCCCAATACATGCGTTGCTTTCGTTACGCACCACAGGATAGATTACGACACAACTTATGAATTACGGGATGTGTATCTTACGAAAGTCACGCAAGCGAGAGCAGAGGTGAGGACGGTGTGGAGGTGTGCACCATATAAGGGCCACCATGTTTCCTCTGTTTTTTTTTTTTAAATTGTTGTTTTAATCTGAAATTGTCGTTATTCTCTTTATAGGGTGTTAGAATAATTTTGTAACTAAAATAAATAAATTGTATGATTGGTCTCTCGCGAATTTTATTCAGACGAGAACAAGAAGTTAGCCGGTGCCATGTTGGCGTAACGGCGTCGGTATAGCGGCTATAGAGCAGCGTCATTTTGGCTACGCGAAACCATTTGGAGGTAATAGCTACAAGGTGCACTAGATTAAAATGTAACGGAAAACAACGGCATTTCTAGTCAACACAGTGCTTTGAGAGCGGATTTCTAGGCTTAAAAGAACGTTGTTTTCTCCAGCAACAAAAATTGCGTGTTATAGGCTTAAGAAATACAGTCTAATAGCATTGGCTTCAATAAGACGATCTTCCTTTCTCCCTCCAGTGCACCTTGCAACTAACCCAGTAACTGGCTCCACCATAGAGTTATACACAATAATACTACGTCGTGTCACTGCCCTATAGCGTCGGCCAAGCGCCGGAAGTTATGTTGCTTGCTAAAGCCCTAACCAGACTGGCTGCTCGCAGCTGCATGGCGACGCAGTATGGTTCAAAAAATACTTCAATATTGGTCCATACGATTGAAGCATTTTTGACCTTGTAGGCACGTAGTTACGCATCGCTTCGAACGAAATTTTCTTCTGTCTGGAGAGGGCTTAAGCTTTGGAATACGACTCCCTGCTGCAAGACGGTTGGCGTATCATCAGGATCGCCCAATGTCTCAATGCCGTCAAAATATAGTGTTTGTGTGTGTTTGAGATGGCTTCCAAAATTTTAGTTAATTTGGGTATCGAATTATTCTGACGTCACCTTTCGACTGGTGATTCCATCCAGAGTTGGTCGATAATCCAGCCAGAGTCCATCGATAAACTGCACCGCGTGCATGCTCAAAATTACGCAAAAATCAACCTCCTTTGTATCCTGCTGCGATTGGTTAGCTGCCACAATCCCGTAGTCACGTTCAAGGTGACGTCACTTCCGTTGAACAGAAATGTTTTGAACGAAGGATGAAAAAGATCATCTGCCACGTAATAAATATGTACAAGCAAGGATTGCAGCAGTTCGTTGGCCTCTTTAACTTTCGTTTGGATATTTGGAATGCTCTGGTGTATAGCGCTGTCAAGTGCGTTGTGTTTTGGTGGTGATAACTGTCGCCAGTGGCGAACGTTTTGTTTGGAAATGTCCGGAAGGCCAAGGTTTCTGCTAACATGTGTCTAATTCACTTTTAACAAATTCTTATTTTTCTTGCAGGCTGTATTCCAAACATGCGATATCAACATGTTCATTGTTTACTGCTGTTGTACAGCTGCTTCGTTTGGTACAGTTCATGTCAACAGCCTCTCAACCAATACGAATGGTATCTTTGGCGTATGCGCAACCAAATGAACGCTCAGCTTAAGCAAGGTGTAGCGTTCTTGATGGAAAAGGGACATGCACGTTCATACGTCAGCAAATTAATCACGTTCAATGAGAATGTAAGTATACTCCAGTTTTCTATGTTTAAAAATATTAAAGGCGGGTTCCCACCGAATGAAAGGCAGCAGCATCTAGTGCCATCAAGTTCAGTGTAGCGCTTGCTTGCAGCAAAAAAAACAAGCGGCTACAGCGACTGTAACACGCTATAATGTATAGCGAGGCGCCACTACGCGGTGCGCCTTGCAGTTACATGCGCTGCTTGTGCACTCTCTCAATATCAGCCTAAACGCAGCTATTGGCAGAGCGCCAACAGCCGGGTAACGAGCCTTCTCCTCTACTCAACTAGTCGGAACAGGTTCGTGCCAGTTATCCTGTCACGTGACATAAAACCTGAAGGGAATTCTCCTCCTCCTGGCTAGTATAAAAGCTGGCCGGCTGGGCCGGAATCGGGACTTGGTGGTGGAGTGGCAGCCTGCAAGCTGTCACTCTGGAGCTAAACCCAGGGTCGGTTCAAGGGGAAAACTTGATGCCGATGCCTAATATGTGACGCTATTGTGTATAGTCCCCTACCTATGCAGTAAGGAGTGAATAGGAATTGAGCTTAACTCGAAACTTATCGTCCACTCCCTTAGCACCTCACACGACTACCTAGTCGCACCGGTCTTCTGTACAGTTCCTCAACTTCCAGTGTTCAGGCGCACACCTCTATCATGCACTACAACAGCTTTACTAACCTAAAAGCAGTAGCCATCACAATTGCCGGTTAAAAATGTGTTAGCTTTTAGTCCTATTTTACATTTTAGGCGTAATTGTCAGCTTTTAGTCTTAATTTTAATCAGCAGTTTTAATTTCGTAAGCAGCAGCTAACGGAGATATGGATGGTATAGTAAGCCTACTCACTTTTGCAACGCGGTGCACCTACAGGCACACAGTTACAGTGTTACAACGTAACGCGCAACGTAGAATATATAAATCAGTAGTAGCAAAGAAGTGACGAGACAGACGCTATTGATGAAGCAGACAGCGACTCGTAGCAACTTGACGTTGTCATGGTAACATGATTTTAGGCCTAATTTTCATTTTAGGTCTAATTTTAAAAATGCAGTTTTTAATTTCGTAAGTTGCAGATAGGCCTGACGGAGAATTTGGTTCGATGGTAATCCTATTCATTCATGAAACAATGCGATAAGACTATTATTTTAAACGGAGCTAAAATCCATTTGTTTTTTATTGAGTGTTAACTTATGATTTAATTCGACGATCAAGTTTTATTATTTAATTTAGTTACGTCGAAGTAGTCTAGTAGCTATGAGGAAGTAACGATGTTTTAATTTGCCATGTTATTTAACTAACTTGAACTTCTCACACTGAATTTAACGTTGTAAACAATGGTCGTCAATATCTGGTACCGTTGCGGCGAAGTTGAAAAAAGCGACGGACGGACGGAAGGACAAAGTCGTTGCAATAGTCTTCTCAGCCGGTACGGCTGTACAGAAGACTAAAATGGACAAATAAATTTCTATTTGCGCAATGAACAAGCCACGTGCCTCTTTAATATTATTATTGAGTGAACATTTGCTACAACCTCGTGCACCTGGGAGCAAGCAGTCAACGTTAACGATATTACTGTCACTACATGACGCCACTGTAGATTCTGTATATTCTACCATAGCGTCACCTACTGCCCGTAATATCGTTAACTTCTACATCTTGCTTTCAGGTGCGCGACGACGTACCAAATTTTTACTAATAATTAAAGAGGCACGTGGCTTGGTTTGTTGTGTTAAAAGATATTTCTTTGTGAATTCCTTTGCTTGCTGTGAACAAGCGCTAGAGAGAACTAGATAGCGCTAGATGCTGCAAATTTTCTTTAGGTGGCAACCCCCCTTTAATTGCTGAAAATAACAACATAATCTATGAAGAAATTAGGTTACAAAATATTGAGCAAACCTTTTTCTTACTTCTTCGTTATCAACAAGAGCTGAGCCTAAGGAGGTAAAGAAGGTCATTTCTAATCCCTCTCCCCCACCCCCACTCCCAGCCACCACCCGCCTCCCCTTCCCCTGTAAAGAAAAGAATCATACTTAATGATGATGATGAGGGATCATGATTAAACAAACGAAGCTTCAACAATCAGTAAGAGGGCGAGCGGGCTTAGGGCGCGTTTACGCCACAAAACCTTCTCGCTCGCCGAAAGCTATTTGCTAGGAAACTTATTATTAGGGCGCGTTTGCGCAGCGACTCACCTTTGCATTCTCGCAGCTAGAACTCAATCGCTATGCCAAAGGTGACGCTGTCATGGTAACAACGCTAAATGGATGAGCTAAATCCGACATTGTTTGAGTAAATACTTGCAGTCTTATAATCCGTGCCAATAATGTAAAGAATTCCTCATGACGAAACAATTTTTCCAAACGCTTCTGAACTCACGTTATTTGCTGTTTTCGTTGCGAGGCGGCAGACATAAAACCGCCGCCATGTTGGAATCTGAGGTGATTTCTAGCTTCTAGCTGCGAGAATGCAAAAGCGAGTGGTTGCGTAAACGTGCCCTTAAGCCCTAACTAGACTGGCTGCTCGCGGCTGCACGGCGACGTAGTATGGTGTAAAAAAGACTTCAATATTCGTCCTTAACGCAACATCACCCACACGATTGCAGCGATATAGGACCTTGACCTTGTAGGAACGTAGTTACGCATCGCTTCGCACGAAATTCCCTTCTGTCTGGAGAGGCCTTTAGAGTTCGTTTGCGCACGAGAATTTCAGAAAACTGGACAGGAGGAAGAAGCGGAGGCGGCGGCGGAGCGGCTAACAATGTCAAAATGTTACAATTCTGCAGCATTGAACAATAGGGTAACAATAGACGAGGCGCACAATATCGGATTATAGCTCACTCGAACAAGATCAGGTTAGGACAAGCATAGGAGTTGAGTTGTGTTTGGATGGATAAGCAACTTGACTAAACCGGAAGTTTAAGAGCGCGGCATCAAAGGACGTACCGCCACGCTAGTCGGCATGCGCGGCCGCGTGATCGGAAATTTACACCCAACGCACTAGGTTGAATCCCTCTGAACCATCGTTCAACATGGCGGAGAAGGCAGACGACGCCTAGTATAACGCAGTACTAAACTGGTATAACGGTACTAAATTGAATTTAGTAATTTTTTCAATTTTTCTGCTGCTACGACATTTTAACTTGGTTTAACTTAACTGTTGTCACAAGAAGATGACTCATTCTACACCGATTTTCTTGGAAATCTCATGCATTCATAAACACCCCGTCTCGTGTGTTACAAAAAGACGATATTTACTTCCCCAACAATCGGCGTTAAGGTTTCGTTCGACTGTCAAACTTTGTTACAAAACAATGGCACCTACGCCTGGCAATATAACAATCTCTTATCTTACCTACGTTTGATACATCATAAACAGCGTAGTACAGGGTGTATTTCACAGAAAATTCCACCGCCTACGGTGGAATTCCATACGTCTACGAGCGCATTAACCGCGAATAACTCATGGCGACTTGGTCAGGCGGAAGTAGCGGACGCGCTTTGTATTCTGGGATAGATTCGCGAGTCACGCTTGCCATCGAAGACTACGGACTTCGGCTATGCATTTGAGCTGGGAGTTGCTTATCCACCCAAACGCAACTCAACTCCTATGGGACAGGGGATGGACTTAGTGATTTGGGGGCTTGATTACATTTTGTAAGTTGTAATGGCACAATCTCGTTGTTGTTGTTATGGGAAGTGTACTTCAGATTAGGTTAGGTCGTAGTTTTAAGTAGTCTTAGGTTTGTAGATGGAGCGCATGACACAAGATCTATAGGCTCTACTAGTAAATGAAATCAATCAATCAATCAGATCAACGATGGTTGGGTGCCGGGAAACTAACATTGTCGTTGTTTGAGTTAGCTATCTCGTTGTGGAGAACCAAAATTAAATGGTCTTGATTTTCCTTAAATCTTCAAGTTTTAAAACGGTCGGGTGTTAAGTCTTAAATTTTGAGTCTTAAAATTGGGCGGCCGACATGACTGAGTGACTTATTTACTTTTTCAATATGGGCTTCGGGAAGCCAGTTGAATTGTTTCCGCGATTGTTGCCACGATACTAAAACAATCCAGAATCAACTACTCATCGAGATGATGCAAGCTAAATCCAGAAATACGCTAATGTGTTGCCATCAAATAATAATCATGGGACAAACCTTCCGCGGAACCTAAACATAAGTATCCATTTCTAATGTTCCGTTTTTTCGAACACAAAAATCGGTGGACAGTGGACACATATAAAATATAAAATGGAAGCGAAAAACCCAACAAAATTAACTGAGCAAAAAACGGCTTCGCCGTTAGAAAAAAAATATTAGAGCTCGTATCCCCATACGCACAGCCCTGAAGGTACACGAATAAAAACGGTTAGAGTTCACTCGAACGCAACGAACTATAATTTGAACTCCAATTCGCAAAACGTAAACCCACAAACACACACAAAATAGACGCCATAAACAACAAAACGCTACAAAATTGAAAGATAAAAATGCATACACAAAATGAACACAAATTGTAGTTTAAATTATGGTTCGTTGCGTTCGAGTGAACTCTTATCCGTTTTTATTCGTGTACCTCAGGGCTGTGAGTATGGGGATACAATATTATTTTTTTTCTAAACGGCGAAGCCGTTATTTGCTCAGTTAATGTATTTACGTTTAATTTCACGTTTATATTAAATGAATACGGTAGGCCTAATAGATAACAAATTAAATGTATTATAAATAACAACACGGACAAAGAACAAAATTCAACGTAGTCATTTTAAACATTGCTACAACATTGTTGCCATTTCACGCTATTTCCAAAGTTATTATGATTATTATTTGATGGCAACGCATTAGCGTATTTCCGGATTTAGCATGCGTCATCTCGATGAGTAGTTGATTCCGGATTGTTTCAGTATCGTGGCAACAATCGCGGAAACAATTCAACATGGCTTCCCGAAGCCCGCATTGAAAAAGTAAATAAGTCACTCAGTCATGTCGGCCTGCCAGCCGTGCTAATAAAGAATCAACGATATTTTAATTTGCCGTGTTATTTAAAACTAATTATTAGTAGCTGTAACTAATGTTGAAACACATTAATGTCTCTAACTGGTACCGTTCTGAAATCGAAAAAAGCGACGGGCGGACGACCAGACGTACTACAAAGTCGTTGCAGTAGTCTTTTCAGCCGTTTCGACACCGTTTCTCAGCCGTAAATGCAAAACTTTCATTCATCACCCGAGTAATTTATTAGAAAAATTGCCGAAAACATCCCTTGCCGTGTATTGTACCGATTATTCGTATTGCTCAGACGCGTTAGCCAAAATTTAGTATTTTGTTTTTCGTTTGTTAAGGCCAAATGAATTCCAAGAATCTAGACACACGCTAGTGTGTCGCGCCAAGTTAGGCAACAAACGTCACAAGAAACATCACATCGATTCAATTGTCGAGCTTCTAAACCATTGTAGCGCGACGCCATAGCGTCAGTGTCTTATATCTTGAAGGTTAGTTGGGCACATTTCAGGTACTTGGGGAAAAATAATAATGCGGTACAAAAGATTAGATTGTGTTGAAATCGAGAGCAATGACCCACCTGACAAAAATTAACTCGTGTAGGAATGCCAGCTAAGCTGCTTTCAATGCAAAATCTGACCTTCAATAACGTTGTAAATGTGTTACTACTAACTAGCTAGCTAATTCGCTCATCCCCATGTTAAATCCCAGAGGGTGATTATTCATCGATACCGAGATAACGGGGAGGCTTCCAGCTACGAAATTGGACGAATGGGTGCAGTATAATACGAACTACGTACATTTTATGGTTTGGAGCCTGGGGGCGTAATGGGTATGGCGTGAGATGGCGCGTAGGTACGAAAATATTGTTATAACCATTGTTAGTATTGTCGGCATCGTCTCTCATTGGACGGCCAAAGTTCGGACAATGAGAACGTGTATACTGATTTGATTTGATTTATTTATACGAGATTTATTTACACGGGCATGACCCCTCACGCTCTACTCTACCTTACAAATTAACTTAACTCCTAACAACAATGCTGCCCTCTCTGCCACTAACGCACACACACACACAAACCAACATCCAGAGACATACACCGTCACTCACTTACCTCCCCATCACACGCCAGCAACCGTCTCCCACCACACGGTGCAACAGGCAACACTAGCCTCCCCCGCCGCTAAAACTACCAGTTCGGTCACAAAAAACAACTACACCCCTTACCGCATCCCGAAATCACTGACGCATGCCTAGACACACACTAGTGTATCACTATAACTATCTAAGCAACGTTGCAAAGAAATTGTATTGACGTCCAATTCACGAAAAATAAACCAACTGTAAAAACAAAGAAAAATAAACAAAACCAAAAACTGCTAAGGAGGCCACCAAGTTGAAAGTGGTTCGCCCCTTCAAAGGAGGGATATCAACACACCAAAACTAACAAATAAAACAAATCACAACAAAATTAAATCAAACCAAAACCTATAAAAAGGTGACTAAGTTGAGAATGGTTCGGCCTACAGGCAAAAGATAGTAGCAAATTGTTGAAAACCAATTTCTTGTTGACGTGGCACTTTATAGTACAGATCTGCACGGTAGTGGAGCAGAGTCAATACACAATTAAAAAAAAAAAAGAGTGATATCATATCGAAAGCCAAAACTGGTAAAAGGGGCCGCCAAGTTCCGAATGGTTCGGCCCTTCAAAGGAGTGATATCAGCACACCAAAACATTCGCCAACTTAATCACACCGAATAATACTTTGGACGTTAAATGAAAACTTGAACATCGCTACCGAAAGTAGCAATGTTCTAGTTTTCATTTAACCTTCG
>JAHWFP010136960.1:0-10327 GCA_023313725.1 Lithobius niger | reverse complement strand
AACTTGGCGAAAGTTTTGGTGTGTTGATATCACTCCTTTGAAGGGCCGAACCATTCGGAACGTGGCGGCCCCTTTTACCAGTTTTGGTTTTTGATATGATTCAATACAACTGATGTAGTTTCCAGCAAGAATTCTTAACACGTAATAGGCCTACGTGACGTTAATTTTTTTTTTTTACATGCCTTACAGCCTTTATCCAACCATGCAACAATATTCCAAGAAAATGGAACCTTTCTAATTACAATTCCGGGTACGTATTTCTTCAGCTTCCGTTGCGCCGGTGTCAACTCTACTACAAATGCGACAGTAGTGATGCGTGTTCATGAAGCAACAACGAACGCAAAATATACACAGTCTACGGCACACTCAGTGGGGACCGAACCTGGCGCAGCCTATAGTCGTGGAAGTCTTGCTGCAAACGACATCGTCTATCTTGAGGTGAGTTTTCAAAATTTACTTTACTTTTCAAAACTGATTTGCGTGCTTTTACGACGAAAAAGAAGAGCTAACGGTCAACCAGGAGTGCATAAAGAATGAGGAGTGACGAAGAGATACAGTGAGCACTTTCCTAACTCACCTTACAGCTCAACATACATCAAAACCCACCGAGGTAAGTAATCAACCCCTGACAGGTTAGAAACTTCAAAGATGCCAGAATGGAATGCAATATAATAATTTTCAGCTAAAAATCACAGTCTTGGTCACCTAAACAAATATCGAAACAATAAAGCAATGTGTTACGAACACATACAGTGAGTTATTCAGCCCATTCCAGACATACTTACTTTTAAAAAAAACATTATAAAAGTGTGATTAAAACAAGGATACATGGGTATAGCAGCTCATTGTTGCACCGCCATATTGAATTCCAACCAACTACTGATTTCTACATAACATTAACGGGCAAAGATTTGAAAATTTTTTTTCTCGTATTTCCATTTGTGCCAAATTTTTTTATGGTGTTCATTGTTCTGCTACTATTTCAGGTTATGTAATACGTTTCGAGTTGTAGACGATTTTGTGTCAATGGCTTCACTGCAAATAATGGAGGTACACCGATATCTACAGAGTGCTTGTTCTAGATAGCATGTTTGGTTTACAGCGTTGGACTTGCCATTGCTTGCCATTCTGATGTCTTTGTGGGTTCTCTCCTGTCAAGGGGTGATTACTTATTTTGAACCTACACAACTACAAATTAATTGATGTTTTATCAAAACTGACCGTTTCCTCCGAAAGTGACGTCACACGTGAACGTTGTGGAACAGAGTTGGTTGATGCGTCGATGAGCAAAATGGCGGACAATGTACGTAAATAAGTAAATAAGTTTATTTCAATTAAAAATGGAACAGTAACTCACAAGAGCACAGGCTCGCGTGTGAGGTAATTAAAAATACGTCAATTGGGGAAAAAAACCATTGTACTCCAAAATGCAAAGACAGTAAATAGTAACTACAATAGATTCTTAAGAGAACAAGGAAAAAAACTAATATATAGGTTAACAACATGAAACAAAGCATCGATAATCAGCTCAATATTAAAAAAAAAAAGATTCCGTATCATCCAAGAGCAGTAGCCAATCATACGTTTGCCTCTTAAAAGTTCTAAAATTGCTTGTCCTCTTGACAATTTTAGGCAAAAGTTTGTAAAATTTTGGCGCCAAAAAATAACTGGATTTATGCAGTTTTTCAGTGTTAACTTTCGGTTTGGTAACTTGCATTGCAACTTCGTTCTTCGTAACGTAAATAGACAACTGATCAGCAACATGTATCTCGTTTTTACGAAAGTCAAGCAAAGTTCTATATAAATGTCCAATTATCTTACAGCTAAGATACCAAGCTCTTTAAAAACTGGTAAGGAATGGTCTTGCCACGAAAGAAGAGTTTTGAAAACGTATTCGTTGCGCTGTCAAGGGCGTTGCTAAGCAGTTTTACAGCTTTTTTACGTTGGCTTCTACCTTTTTTTATTGCTTTCGTCCACTTTCGTTTTGCTTTCGTCCATTGTTGGACGAAAGCAAAAAAAAAAAAGGACGAAGCCAACGTAAAAAAGCTGTAAGTTAATTACATTTATACCACGGCTGTGACGTCACGCTAACTCAACGCCATGCTAAATTTCCGTAGGTTAAATCACGTTAACTGTGAGCGGAAGTGTGCGTCATCGCAAAAAGTGCGGGTTATCAAGTTAACCCCACACTTTTGCCGATAACCCATACTTTTAACACTTCCGGATCACACGATCGATCAGGAATGCACACACAACAACCAAACACAGCGTGCAAAAAAACGTAACGTAATAAAAACGTACAAACGTACAACGTGTCTGGCCCAAAGCTAAGCTTATTCACTTCGCATAATTCCCCCACCCCTCCTCCTCCACAAACTAAAATGCAATGACCTTCATTCATACCGATACCCTATTACCGTACTTTTTTTTAACAATTCTCAAACTACAAACGTACAAAATGAATTACATACCTTCCCAGAATGTCCCAGCACAATGTCTTTCTATCCCTGCTGCTTATTATCGACGTTTTTTTCATTCCGAAAAGCTTCGAAAACACTAGCGAACTTGTTAGCTTGGAAAATGGGAAAACGACGCGTTCGTCTCCTTCCCACCCACTCCCCCTCCCTCCACAAAGTTGACGCAAAGGACTCGTCCGTCAACCAACCACTCCACCCTCCATAAACTAAAATGGAATGACCTTCATTCATATCGAGATACTGATTGATCAACGTTTTCCTGAAGCAATTTTCATAAAATACAAACACGTTTTAATATGAGTTAGGTTGACGTTCCGACCGTGGTATAAAACACTTATAGGTGAGAATCGAGCGGTTATCGATTTTTAACCCACGGCTGCGATTATTGGCCCAGCTCTCGTATGCAAATGTCTCGGGCTTCGCTCTCGACCTTTGCATAATCGAGCAGGGCCAATAATCGCAGTTGTGGGCTAAAAATCGATAACCACTCGATTCTCGCCAATAACTATTACTTATTACTCAAGAGTCCAGTGATTTATTAGCTTGTTTTACCTTTATGGGGATTCGGTGTTAAGACAATATTTGTTAATTACGTTTACATAATAATCCTAGCCAGGACAGAATACCATCAGTAGTGCCACTTTTGGTCTCTGT
Organism: Lithobius niger; assembly: GCA_023313725.1. Classification (NCBI taxonomy): domain Eukaryota; kingdom Metazoa; phylum Arthropoda; class Chilopoda; order Lithobiomorpha; family Lithobiidae; genus Lithobius; species Lithobius niger. The sequence continues at coordinate 7,196 of JAHWFP010136960.1, read as the reverse complement.
ACAGCCGTACCGTCTGAGAAGACTATTGCAACGACCGTCCGTCGCTTTTTTCAACTTCGCAACGGTACCAGATATTGACGACCATTGTTTACAACGTTAGATTCAGTGTCAAAAGTTAGTTAAATAGCATGGCAAATTAAAACATCGTTACTTCCTCATAGCTAATAGACTTCTTCGACATAACTAAATTAAATAATAACATTTGATCGTTAAATTAAAATCCTAAATTAAAATCCTCAATAAAAACAAATGGTTTAGCTTCGTTTAATATAGTCTCGTGGCATTGTTGCATGAATGAATAGGCTTACCGTCGAACCAAATTCTCCATTAGGCCTATCTGCTACTTACGAAATTAAAACTGCATTTTTAAAATTTGGCCTAAAAAATCTAAATTAGGCCTAAAATCATGTTACCATGGCAACGTCAAGATGCTACGAGTCGCTGTTGGTTTCATCAACAGCGTCTGTCTCGTCACTTCCCTACTACCACTGATCTATATAGGCTACGTTGCACGTTACGTTGTAACACTGAAACTGTGTGCCTGAAGGCTCACCGTGTTGCAAAAATGAATAGGCTTACTATACAAGCCATATTACCGTTAGCTGCTCCTTACGAAATTAAAACCGCTGGTTAAAAATAAGCCTAAAAGCTGACAATTACGCCTAAAATTTAAAATAGGCCTAAAAGCTAACACATTTTTAACCGGCAATTGTGATGGCTACTGCTTTTAGATTAGTATTATAGGCAGGTGTTGTAGTGCATGATAGAGGTGTGCCCCTGAACATTGGAAGTGGAGGAACTGTACAGAAGACCGGTGCGACTAGACAGTCGCTGTAGCCGCTTTTTTGTCTGACAACGATTAACATTTGGATGAAACTAGTACCTGCTTTCAGCGATTTACTGCCAGAGGGCGCTATCGACAAGGAACAAGAAGGGCAAAGCATCTTGGGCATCGAAACTTGTTAGCGTCACTAAAAAACAAATTAAGCACGCTAAGAATACAAAATTAATCGCTTAAATAATGTCAAGTGTCAGATTAGAACATAGCAACATAGCATTAAGAAACAACAACTTGACGTTTGGAGGACTATTGGAGAGCAGGCGAAAATACTTTGAAAGTGGTGTATTTCAAACTTAAAAATCGATCGACAAGAAGTGAAAGTATCTTCGGCTTGGTAAATTATCGACTTGTCTGGGTTTTATTTAACGATCCGATTTCTACGCATACTGCAAGAATCGGTAGAATCGGGACCGGTAATTGGGATCGGCCCAGCCTTAGACGTTTTTGCTTGCTCAGATATAGTCTACAAGTTTTTTATGTATAAATAGGGTTGGCTACCTCAATAGTTTTATTTCGAGTCGAGAATCTGGACAATGATCGAGTTTCGAGTGGAGTTCGAGTTTTGCAACATTTCAAATTAAAGCTAAAAGTTGCCTGAAAGTTGCCTGAAAGTTACATCATATCAAAATCCAAGACTGGTAAAAGAGACCGCCAGGTTCCGAATGGTTTGGCCCTGCAAACGAGTGATGTCACCTCAAAAAAACATTCGCCTTGGCAACGTTTCAATGTCTGAGATCAACCGACATAAATGTCTAAATTCAAAGCTAGTAACACTTCGTCTAACGCGTAAGAATCTGAGATTGGCGATTCATTTTTTTTTCCGATTTTCATGTTCTTTATAACTTCTTTTAAGTCTGTATCGCTTCACATGAAAAACTTGAAACGTTCTGGTTTTCGTACTATGGGTCGAGTCGAGCTTCAGCCCAGGAGTAAGCTTTTGGCTTTTGGTGAATTGGCTTCGTACACCGCCTCGAATTCCTTGAAAAGCCATAAATTTGAAAGCCGAAAAGTCAAGGCTTGCAAAACCTTGAAAAATGGATTTTTTGTTGTTGGAGCCTTTGAAATGGCCTTGAATTTTGTGAGTGTACTTTGTTTGGAATGAAGTTAATGCCATAACAGTAATATTAATCCACCCAAAACCAAAACTGGTAGAAAAACCAACCAAGTTTCCAAAAACGATCGGCCTTTGAAGGTAGTGATATCATTTAACAGGGAAAGGCCGCCAAGGTCAATCCTATTAGCCAAGTTAATCGCACCCAATAATACTTTGGACGTTAAATGAAAACTTGAAGGTTGCTACAGGGAGTAGACAGCTAGCTAGACAGTAACATAAAAACAACGTTATTGACGTATCTTTTTCTCTATGATTGGTGGACACTCATCCTTTAAAGTTTAGTTTTTCTTAATCTCTGACCCTTCCCTCTTACATTTTCCACAATTTGAAACATTTCTGTCGCATTGGGATTTATCCAAAACATGCCAAAATATGCTTTCAGTTGCTTACAGTTAACAAACACATGTCTGCTAGTGAGCCGCCTTTTTATCATTAACAATCAATTTTTAACAATCGGATGTCTACAATGGGATGATCCACTGTTACTTGGCGGCGACACACTAGCGTGTGTCTAGATTTAGGTGTCACATTATTAAATAAATAAATAAATAGTAAAATAAAAGTAAGTAAATAATTTGTCAGCCAAATCCATTTTCTTTTGTGAACGATGCTCCCCTATAGTCTGTTCCACATTATGTTTACAGGAAACTGACTGTATGACGACACGTATCCTTGCACTAGGAATGCAAAAATATGTGGATATCACACTTGTAGACTCCCCACTGTTACTGTTGCAGTTTACGAGTGGGATATTTACATGTTTTTGTAATCGTAGTGGAAGGAAACGTGTCGCCATACAGTCACTTTCCTGCAAACATAATGTGGTACAAAGTATAGGAGTGGACTGGAGACAGAAAGAGAAACTTCCAGTGCAGTGCAAGCAATTTTTACCAGAAGGGGCAGCTGAGCAAGTGTTGTTCCACTGACTGTTAGCTACAGTATTTCTCCTTCCTCCTTGCCCATCGGTGCATGGAAGAGCGGACGTCATGTTTGTCATTGTTTACAAGGGTTTAGCTTCCTACTGAAAACTCAGAGCACAATAATGCCAACGATGACTTCTGGAAAATTACTGGAATTTAAAAGGTAATTTTGAGAATCCAGATCCGGAATGGCAGCCCCAGGGTCCAAGCGCCCTAACGTTTCAAAAAGGCTCCCAAACACAATTCCATGGGGGAGTGTGGCGATATTATGCGAGCTTATAAAAGACCAGTCATTATTAATGGCTTGGGGGATTGGGGGGGGGGGATGCAGAGGGTATAAAAATGTTGATCACCTCCTCCCCCACCTTCAAAACCCTTAAAAATCTTGACTTCCACACTCAAGGTCCAAAACAATGTGATTTCTCCATCACCCCTCCCCCCCAACCCCCCCAAAAAAGAAGCACTTTTTATGTGCCTATTGAGACTTCCAGGCGATAAATAATGATCGGTCCCTAAGCTGTTTTTATAGTCATTTAAAGACAGCAATGAAATGATTACGCAAGGGATTAGATTTTAAGACCAACCATGAAATTGCAACGAGAAAAAATTCTTTAACAACAGAAATTTCACTTTTAGCTGTAAAATCTAAAAAGGCCCCATTACGAATCAACCGGGGGGGGGGGGGCATGTGCCATTGGCACCCTGGCACCATGGCCAGTCCGGGCCTGTGAGAATCTACTAGGAAAAGAGCCTTGAAATTGTTTTTCAGCTAGCCTTGAAAAGCCTTAAAAAGCCTTGAAATCGTTTCGTCTGTTATCTAGGAACCCTGTCAGTCACGAACGTCGAAAATGGCGTAGTTTTGTCGCAATTGTTCCCATATCTGGGCATGACACGGCCAACAATTGCTTTCAAACAGCGTCAAATCCGACGTCAGGGATTGACGACAACTCGCTGCAAGTCAGAAATCGACTCGAACCTTTCGAGTTTCGCTCGTCCGTACTCACCAGCGGCGAGTTGGCTGTCTCTCGCGAACGTAGAAAATAACGTAATTTTGACTCAATCGTTGCAATCGTTGAGAAATTGCTCAAAACAAGGCCAATGATGACGTCAAAATCGCGTCATATTCCAAATTCGGGTTTGAATTCTCCTCCAAGGTGAAGGTGGTTTCCGTATTCCAGTCTGTACGATACGACGCCAATGTGGCAGCAAATTCGTGACAGTTTATTTACCTATTTACATCGAATGGTCCTTAACTTAAAACGATTTTTGTTGCAGGTTGCTGAAGGAGAACTTTTCAATGATGCAGCTAAAAACACAGCTTTAAATTCTTTCATGGGTTTTCTGATAACCTGAGAAGTAAGTTTAAACTCCGACTTTAACTTCATGTTGTACGACATGACAGTTAACATTGTGCAACCTCTTTTAACATGTGTGATATTGCACCATTTTTTTTGCACTTTTATTTATAGGTATTTCCTATTTACAAAAATTTTCAAAAGTACGTCTGTCGAACTTTAGCACCGTGATAACCTTAATGGCGTCTGTCAGTCATTAACTTCACCCTCATCGCATTCGTCGCTGTTGTGTCATTACTACACCAAAAGATTTGTTTTACTCTCATTTGGAACACATTCAGTAACCTCCGTGCTGTTAGAATGCCGTGTATAGGCCTAATTCGAAATTCGTAGTTTCTAAATTTGAATTTTCAGTGTCAGTTTCAGGTGTCCCGCTGTCACCTTAGATATACCGTGCATTTCTTTTCATCACAGTGCTAAACGTAATTGTGGAGTCTTATAGCCCTAGTCGATTGTGCTCACCGTACTAATGGCTACAGATGGACTTCCAAAGACAGGCCTCTATGGACAGAGTCCCCTAGAATCCCCTCCTAGCTACAAGTTGTTCTGCTGCCGCCAACACGTCCTGAAGAAGGAAAAGTAGATTCGTTGTGCAGTTAAACCGATTTAATGGCGATGCCAAGGAAAAATTTTACCCCAAATACCCAATTTGTACTTCTCGCGAAGAATAAACATGAATCCAACACTCCAGTTGCACAAATCAATAGTACAGTTCTCTGTTGGCCTTACTTCGCAACCTTGCAAGAGCTTGCCAGCTGTCTGCGCTTTCTTCAGCTATGCATTGCCCTTCATCTACGCCTGGTCCTAGCTAGATATTAACTATAAGAACTTACTGATAGCACTTAGTATGTTCTGCGACTACACAAAGGTACTTCTTCATACTAAACCTCAGCAAAACGAAACTACGCCTGCACGGAACCGCATCAAAAGGCAGAATGAATCCTTAACGTCCAAATTTCGGTTTCAACGGTATGCCCAAGTGTGATTTGATTGGTTAGCCTAGAATCTCACTAACCAATCACGTACGAATCTATCCTACAGTCGCATGGTAATTTAATAAAAGTCGTTAAACGGTCACGAATGCGACTCTAACGATTGTTCTGTCCAGAACATTGGGCTGCCCGTACCAAATCTTGCAGCATTAAGTATCCATGTTGGCATTCGCTGCCAATGACATTTAATTAAAGAGAACGACTCAATTGTTTGTGAATGAAGACAAAACTAAACGCACTTAAAGAAGTATAGATCAATATGCTGGGCCAAGGAAAAAACCTTGTCTAACCCTTTCAGTCCCGAATTATAATTTTGGTGGCGATAGTTAAGTCAGTCGCAGGATTTGAACCGGTATTTACTTGGTTTGGAGACGAAGATGCTAACCACTCCGCTGTTGCTACTCGCTTTGCTTGGAGTATCTGTGCACCCCTCACAAAGCTTGATGTGCTCGCCTATGCATGATTTCAACGCATCTTTTTTTCTCCTTTCGTGCATGAATCCATGCAGCAACAAAATTGGTGCTAACTTGACTGCCGAAACAAGATGGCGTGTCTTTGATAAAAAAAAAATTGATCATTTACTGCAAGGGAGCTGTGCATGAGCACAGTGGTGGGAAAGAACGGTTGGGATCGTATGTAAACTTGTTGTTCATTTCATGAGAGCTGAAAAGGCAGCCGTGCGCAAACACAGAAGTAGGAAAGGACGAGTGAGGTCGTATCTCAACTTTTTGTTCCTTTGTTTAGTGCTGACAAGGTAGCTGTGTCTTGCACAGTAGTGGGACGTGGTGGTTCATTTCACGGGTGGTGGGAAAGGAGTGGTTAGGTTATCTCCAGCCGGAGTAGTTTTTTTTTTTTGTAATTTGGACCACAACTTTATACTCGGGCCGAGTGTGTCAAAGAGTGATTTGACGTTATCATCGAGTGGTTAAGTCATGGCGTGACACCTGTCCGTATTGCCTGCAAGGTGCACTCTGGTGCCCAGTTTACAACGCTTCCCAAATGAAGCTACCAGGCCGCAATGCTTGAGATGTATATGTGTTGGCTTAAATTCACTGTGCGCACAAGGTGCCTATCCTATTAGACTAGGACCAGGCAAAGAATGACTTAATATTACGATCGAGTGCTATAAGGCATGGCGTATCACTTATCTCTGGTGCCTGCAAGGTTTACTCTTGGTGTTAGATAACTGTTAGCAGATGGCTGCTATCTCCGAGATGTGCAAGGGTTCGCCTGAACTGCATGCAAGGTGCACCGATTCAACTAGAAAAAATTGGCAATATTCGAAGCAAGCTGAATCATTCTCTAACTGGAGAAAGAACTTTCATATTTCAAAGCAAGAGTTGTTCGTGTAATTTTCTGTGTAATTTCGGGCTCGAGGCACACGTTTGCACACAAAGTTTGGTCCTCCGAAGGCAGAATATTCATTGAGTGGACCACGAGTTAATAAATCTTTTTACTCAATTTGGTCCCTAACAATAAAAGGTATTTAGGGTATAAGCTTGAACAGTTTGCTCATTTTAAGTATTGGGTGTGATTTTTTTTTGTTAGACTTCAGGACCTTTGGAGCAATTTCATTCAGTGGGCCAAAAAAAATACACAATTAATGGTATTAATAAACCGTACTTAATACCGTAAATAAAATCAGAATAGCATTAATGACGAAAAAAACTGACTTCACTTAAAAGAGAAAAAATATTTTTTTCTTCTTCATTGCTACTGTTCTCAGTGTGTTTTTTCTTTTATATTCCTATTATTTAATGCTAATTTCTTTTCTTTAAACCTTAAAGAAAGGTTTTACTGAAGAAAAATCTTCCAAATTTAAGAATATGAAATTAATTTTCTTTTCTTCATTCGAGATTTTTTTTTTTTTTTTTTGCGTTAAAATTCTGGAATTTCAGAAAACAACTTTTAAGAGGCGGGGGGGGGGGGGGAGCGTTCGACTCCAGTGACCACTACCTGCCCAGGTGCCTGACT
>JAHWFP010136958.1:66329-87768 GCA_023313725.1 Lithobius niger | reverse complement strand
GTGCAGGAAAGCTGGTCAAAGGCAAGCAATACCTTATTAGTAATTGTACAGCTGCCTCCTGGCTGGTTTCCCTGTAACTGCTAATTGTTTCGTGTACGATCTAGGGAAACTCTAATAATGGTTAAAATGACCTTGGGGAATGCTTTCAAGGTCTCCAAAATCCATCTCGTATACGAAGCAAGATAGGAAATAACTTCCAAATAGGAAAGTGCTGACCACCATGCAGTTAGTATTATTGCCAAGCAAGATTTTATTGCCTGATAAGGAAAATAAAAGGAACATCTCTCTCATTTGAGGATGTGGGAAACTAATCAATGTAGGTTGTGTTCGAAGTGCCCACCCGCAGCAGTTATGCAGTGTTGCGCTCGCTGTGTACTACTGTCACGAACAGCACGAAGTTGCGCAGGAGGAATTGAGGCACAACACTCACGGATCCTGTTCTCCAGGTCATTAATAGTGGCAGGCAATGTTTGATAAACCTGTTCCTTAACGTGCCCCCCCCCCCCCAAAAAAAAGTCAAGTGGCTGCACATCGGGAGACCTTGCTGGCCAGCTAACAGGTCCTCCCCGTCCGATCCATGCAGCTGGGAACAACGTATAAGGTAGTCGCGGACATCACCTTGAAAGTGAGGGGGAGCACCATCATGCAGGAACATGTCACGTCGTCTAGCAAGTGGTGAATTGTCCACAAAGGGTTCAACCACTTCTCGCAAGATCATTTGCAAATAGCGAGCCCCAGTTAACGTGCCTTGGTAGAATACGGGGCCCACCAGCCGGTCTCCCATTATACTACACCAGATGTTGACGTGCCAATTAACCTGGTGTCGTGTTTCCGGGAGCCACTGCGGATTATCCACACTCCTATAGTGGCAATTATTCGTATTGAGGACCCCATCGCGAATAAATTGAGATTCGTCTGAGTGCAGGATGTTGTCAACAAAGTTCTCACGTTCCTGTACTTTGTTCAGTAACCAGTTGGAGAGGTCAACACGTTCTGGATAGTCACGTTCAAGTCCTTGATGACAGTGCACGTGGTAAGGGTAATTCCGTAGGATTTTTAGCACTGATCGCTGACTTATTCCACTTTCATGCGAAATCGCCCTTGAACTCGTATGTGGATTTAATTGGCAATACGCTATTACGGCAGCTGCATTAGTATAATTTGTGGCAGGTCGTGGCCGTTCACGTGGTCGTCGTCTTTTAAATAATCCAGAACCGTTTGCTTGCGCAAGCAGTCTTACAATAAGTGTTCCTCGAAGGTTGCTGCATACCAGGAAATCTTGTCCAAACTCTTGGGCAGCTCGTGTTGCATTTCTGTTGCATTCACCATAAATTATCATTTCAACATACTGTTCACTTGTGTATGGAGCCATGATTATTATGTAACTACATACTAATTTCTAATTAGCATAAAGGTTGTTTTAGCAGTTGGGGCTTCATTCGTCACATCCTCAAATAAGAGAGATGTTCCTTTTATTTTCCTTATCAGGCAATAAAATCTTGCTTGGCAATTATACTAACTGCATGGTGGTCAGCACTTTCTATTTGGAAGTTATTTCCTATCTTGCTTCGTATACAAGATGCGTTTTGGATGACCTTAAACGCATTCCCCAAGGTCATTTTAAGCGTTGATACTAGAGTTTCCCTAGATTGTACGCAAAACAATTAGCAGTTACAGGGAAACCAGCCAGGAGGCAGCTGTACAGTGTACAATTACTAATAAGGTATTGCTTGCCTTTGATCGGCTTTCCTGCACTACACACATTGTTTTGCCCATATCTGCCTTGTTTATGGCACGATTTCTGTTACGTTTCCTGTGTTGGCCTGGGTTCATGATCCTAAGCAACTTTCTAATTTACTTCATGCCGTTATCTTGGAAAGTTTCGGAGTTAACTTTTGGATGACCTTGAAAGCATCTTTTGACCTTGAAAGGTCATATTTAAGCAGACATTACATCCGCCAGGGTTTGCTTAGTATTGGTAGGTATTTCGATTTGAGCTAATTACACGTCTTTAGAAGACATTGTTGCCGGACGCTTCAGCTGCCTCACCCTGTATAACACGGCGCAGCCGTCTGTTTGGTATCATTTCTCCTAGGGCGCTCACACCATGATCACCTTTGAACTTCTCACTGCCATCGTTCCCGTTCCTTCGGTCCGCGGACCGATCCGGTATCCTCGGTTCCTTTGCCCCTGCGTTCCGTTGCAGGAACGCAGTTGTGTGCAACGATCTCCGCATTCCTCGATGGACACTGGTTCCTTCTCGCCCTGTCTTGGGTTCCGGGAACCGTTGGCCGGGCACAGATGCTCCGCACGTTCGGATCACCAGGTCTTCTCAGGACATGCGTCTGCGTTCTACTACCTCTCAACTGGTTCGCCAACCACTTCAGCCGCCGTCCGCAGCATTAACTGCCTTGATGGCTGCCCTGCCTGGCGAATCTTCTAGAAGATCTTTTCACACTTCACGTTCTGTGTCCGGACGTGTTCTCCGTATATCACAAGCACCACATGCCACCCCGGACTCTGTGCTTCGTCTCCCGGTTCCTTCACCCTCTCCGGTCCTAGGGGAACCCCTTGGTTCCTCTGGCAGTCTTTCGCCTCGTCTTCTACACGGGTGTGACTCGTACCTCCCGGTACCTTTTCCCCACGTTCCGGCGCGACTTCCATGACTGTTCCACTTCACCGGTTCCTTGCTTTCCGCTTCCACGTTCCACGGAACCACCATCCCTGTTTTCTTTGGCATGTGAAGAGGACTTCTTTTCTCCTGATGGAGGCAACTCTACTATCAGCCCTGGTCGAACGTCACCAGACTTTCGGACACTATCAGCTCGATCTAATCGTTTCCTGCGATCGTACAAGTTTGCGATTCACGGCATCTCGCCTCTCGTTCCACCAGCAACGACGTTGGAACTGAGATAGTTCATTACCGCTCACCCCGGAATCACGTTCCGGTGTCCGTCGATTCCGCCTGCAGTACCACCTCGTGCCATCCTTGCAGCATCTCTTGTACAGGAACTTTAACACCGCCACGGTAGTTCCAGCTCTTAACTCCCATCGTGATGCCGTTTTTTTCTTTAACCTCGCTGATGCGCAGTTGGCTTCGTGTACAAAAAAAAACAGAAAGGAGATCAGAAGGGGAAGGTGAAACAGACATTCACTAATCTGTCAGTGTGGCTTGGCGGTACGTTGCGGACCAGTAGACAGGCGGCCCAGCGTTCAATTCTTGCCGTCTACGATAACCTGAGTACATGGAAGGCATCATCATCATCATCATCTTGGAGGACCAAACTGCGTCGTCGGTGCTGTACCTTTCCCGTACTAGTTCTGCTCCGATTTGAGCTTCGAGAATATGTCCCTTGTCCGTCCTGCACCCCGTTCCGGTGACCACTACCTATTAACTTCCGTTCCTCCTGATTCCCTTCTGTCTATACCTGCCACTCTACATTGTGTCCTCCCTCGACGGTATCCTATTCACACCCAATCCATACCAGGAGCCGTGGGCCCCTTCCTCAGGGCGTTCCGGCCTCACCAACTCCAACGTTGCCCGCACAGACACCCGGAATCGCCCATTCCTGCTCCGCGCCACCAACTCCCCGCTGTTCTCCTTTCCCGACTACGATCCGCTCCTTCGTCCCGGCAACAAGTCCTCCCACCGTTCCGACCGCAACAGTATGCGCTCTGTCCAACTCTCGTCCAGATCTTCCCTCCATTCCGGTCTTCCTTGGACCAGTTTTCATCAAGAGGTCTTCCCGCTACCATCCGTTTCGGCTCCTTGCACGAACTGCCTTGCTCCTACACAGGATAGGTCCTTCCTTCCTTCCTTTGATCCCCGACACATGCGCAGCTAGTTTTTTGATTATCCTGGGAAACTGCGAGAAAATGCAATGGACGCATTTCGAAAAACCTAAGCCTGCGATAGGGTCGGAGCTTCCAATACTATGGGTATGCATAAAATGACCGGCTCTATTTACTGTTAAATAAATACCACTAGAATGGTTACAGATTACCAAACAACTTGTTTACAGTTTTAGAAATTAAACACTGAAGGGTTTAAGGTATGACCCGTAATTTAAGCTTAAAAATACAACACTGGAAGATTTTATGGCGTATACCCAGCAACCGTTTAAACAGAGCTATTCTTTATCTCTCAGGGGTAGACAGACATCTTTTTTAAAGAAAGACGTTTCGTGAAAACTTAAAGAGGAGTTAGCCAGGCACCACTCGACTCCCATAGAACATTCCTAATAAATATTTAAACGTGTCGTTCAGTCCTTATGATTTTTCTTCCACAAGAGGAAGACTGTGAAAATAATAAGGAAAGAAAACATAGGCACTTAAAATTTAGGTGTGAAGGCCAAAACGGGAAATAACTGGAAGTTGCTTTTGTTGTGGTTGTACTTCCAACTGACCACGTGACAAAATTTAAAGATGAAATGATTTTCAGTCAATTTTTACTGAAAATGAAATACTTAACAACTGCAAGTTTTAAGCAAAATACCGGCTTAATGCTTTGGCATTCAAATGATATTTTCCAGGTTTGTACAACAACGCAGTCTCTGAAGTTTTAAAATTAGAATTTCAGTAAATATACTATTTAGGTTTAGTTGCTCCTAGATGGGGCCGCGTTAGTAGCAGCACACTACTTAACTGTTTAAAAGAGAAAACTCACGGGAAACCATTTGGTTTGGTTTTCGTTAATCGCAAAAAGAAAATAATTTTAGAGGAGAAAACTTCATTAGGTTAGGTATTAAAACCTCCGTTTTGCTGGAAACACCTATTCAGTACTAGAGCCATAATTATGCATTTATTTCCACCCTATACTGACATAGAGTTCAATACTAAAACTTTGGTCCTATTTTTAAAAGGATCTGGGAAAAAAATCTGTATTTAAGTTTTATTTGCTGGCCTACTGACTTGAAGTTAAATTAAACTCAGGTAATTTGACTTTACAGAACTCTGGAAAGAAATCAAAATAGCCACGGGGAAACATCTTTGTTTACTTCCGTTTTTCCGGACACACTACTGTTTACACAAGGGTTTAACAGTTTGTTTGGGGGGAAATCTTCATTTTAATTTTACCTTTATGAGGTTTAATTAATTCATCTCTTTTTCAAAAAAACACTACCAGTCTGTGCACTGAAAGACCTATTCCGCATTTTAATCCATCCATTAAAATTGGGCACATTAGTTTCGCTTTCGTCCAAGCCAGCCGGCTTGTTTGTTTGTACACAGGGAGAAGTTGCTCTTCTATCCTCCTTGTTTGGCTCATACTGGGGTGTCACATTTAAAAGGTCATTATCTGGCCACGCGCTACAAGAGATAAGAGAACTCTTCGCTTTCTGCTTGGCCACGTTGTAATAACGGGCCGCCAAAAACCTTTCTTTTTCCGACGAACAATTTTTTTTCTCGAGCGCACAAAAACTCAAAGACCTCAGTCTTCCCCCCTCCGCCGTTTCGTCAATAATGGACTAAAAAGGCTAAACTTTTTACCATTTAATACCCACATACTCCAGCTACAGACTGGGGAAAGCCGAATCCGGAAATTCATCCTAGAAAAATGACTAGAATTCTCCTCCAATCAGCAGTCAGTTCAATTCCCCTCCTCCAATCCAAGAGAGCCACTCCAAGTGTCTTTTGTTCTCTCTGCCTGAGTGACAGCTGGCTCTGTCCCTCCCTCTCCCATTGTTCTCCACCTCTATAGAGTCCCCCCATGTAGTAGCTCTCCTACGGGGAGGCGCTTTCCCTCCTTCCCGTTTAGGGAGCTGCTATAAAACCAAGCTGCAAGGAGAAATCGAGAGCATAGCTCATCTATTCTGAACTTTATTTCTAAATTTTAACATAAAGATTTAAACTTAACTTTTGACTTTGGAATCGTGATTATGGGTAGCTATAACCATCGGCATTTTCTGGTCCCCCCTCCCATAACTTAAGGGTTTAAGGTCCCCTTTCTAAAAACCGGCTTTCTTTCTGTTTGTATTACATAGCGTAACCAAACATGGAACTTTAGACCACCAAGATCTCGTAGCATAATTACAGTAGCACAGACTTCGATGGCAGGGCCCTGATTTTGCTAGCTTGATTCAATGTGAATAAGTAGATTTGATCTTGTGTAAGATGCCTTGAAACATAATCTTAAACTAGACTAAGACTGAAATTTGTAAGATTGCATTTTCTAACTTAGAGGAGTTGAGGTAACTCCACAAAACTATTTCTATTCGAAATTGTAGTGTGAATTTGAAAATGTAAAGTCGTTGCCGACAATTTTCTGTAAATTAATTGTGTGCTTTTATTTAAAGCCATTCAGTTTTTCTTGCAAAAAGACTAGTTACCATGTAAAGCGTTATCTTTTCCCCTGTTTATTAAACCGTAACCGCCCGAAAAAACTTTCAGACCCTTTTTTTTTTTTTTTAGAGTCGGTCGGTTCTCGGATTCGAACCGGCATTCTCTTGGTTTAGAGCCGACAACGCCGGCCACTGGGACTTTTGTGAACATAATTCTTGTTCAAGTGTCGAATTTAATGTAAAATTCAAGTAACGTTTTTAATCCAAAAACTAAGTTGTATATTGGTAATCCAAATGTAAAGTGCGATCTTAACATGTTTCTTTAAAATAAAAACCAGGAGTTTTAAACGCCAGTTGGTTTACTAGTTCGTTGTTTGCTGGAAGTTAGTATTTAAGACAATTCTCTTCAAATTTAACTTAGCTAGCTTTTCCCCACCTTGGTGGCAGCATTACCCGCTATTTAATCACTAGTTAGGTCTTAGATTAGGACTTCAATGCTCCATTCCCTACGCCGGGACTGTAGCCGTTGTTCTGTTTGAAACTAAAAAGTACACGAAATCAACGCAGAGTGATAAATAGTATGATCCAGTTACACCAGGTGCCGGCGATGTTACAAGCACCTACTCCGTCGTAGCATCCGCCATTACACTTGTAAACATAGTAATGATTTAATTAAACCTCAGAAAAGTAGAATTAAAAGGGAGAATTTCCCCAAACAAACTGTTAACCCTCGTGTGAACGGTAGTGATCGGAAGTAAACAAAGATTTTTCCCTTCCGTATTTCGATTTCTTTCCAGAGTTCAGTAAAGTAAAATAGCCTGAGTTTAATTTAACTTAATGTCAGTATACCAGTGTTTAAAATTTAAATATAGTTTTCCCAGTTCATTTTTTAAAATAGGACCGATGTTTTAATGTTGAACTCGATGTAAGTCAAGGGTGGAAATAAATGCATAATTCTGGCTCTAGTACCGAATAGGTGTTCTCACCTAATCTAATGGAGTTTTTTCTCTCTAAAAATAGTTTTTTTTTTTTTTTGCAATTAAACGCAAACCTAACAAAGTAATTTCCCGTGCAAGTTTTCTTTTAAACAGGGAGTAGTGTGCTGCTGCTACTACCGTGGCTCCATCTAGGAACAACTAATACCTAAATAGTGATTTGCTGAAATTTTAATTCTAAAACTTCAGAGACCTCGTTGTTGTACAAACCTGGAAAGTATTATTTGAATGCCGAAAGTATTATGTAAGTATTTTGTTTAAACATTTAAGTGTTAAACTCATCATTTTCAGTGAAAATTAACTGAATCATTTTTTCTTTAATTTTGATAAGTGGTCCGTTGAGAGCTCGTCCACAACAAAAGCAACTCTCAGCAACTTTCCCATTTTGGACTTCACACCTAAATTTTAAGTGCCAATGTTTTCTTTCCTTATAAATTTCTGCCTCTTCCAGTGTGGAAGGAAGTTTGTAAAGACTGAATGACACGTTTTCAATGTTTATTAGGAACATTTTATGGGAGTCTAGTGGTTCCTGGCTAACTCCTCTTTAAGTTTTCACGTAATGTCTTTCTTTAAAAAAGATGTCTGTCTCACCTCTGAGTGCAAAAGGTTAACTCTGTCGTTAAAAGGTTGCTGCGTTTTTATCTATAAAACCTTTCAGTGTTGTATTATTATGTTTAAATTATGGGTCATACCTCAAACCCTTCACCGTTTTAAATTGTAAACAAGTTGTTTGGTAACCTTAAACCATTCTAGTGGTATTTGTTTACAGTAAATAGATCTGGTCATTTTATGCGTACCCACAGTATTCAATATTCTAAACCCTATCGCAGACTAGGTTTATTGTAATGCGTCCGGCGGTTATTATCGCAGTTTTCCCGGATAAAAAAAAACTAGACTTCAGGAAAGGCAGAACGGCTAGGGACGTATTACCAGAGCAGTAGATGGCCTCATTTACTTGTTAATTGATACAAAACCATAACCCTGTAATTGTTTTTCTCTACTTTGAAAATTAGTGTTGTTTTTTTTTTTAATTAAATGTCTTTCGCCCAATTTTCTTAATGCTTGTACGATTTTCCTGCACGAAGCAGCGCGGCCAGCATTTAGTTGCAAAACTGGTGTTCTTATTAACTTGTAACTTTTTATTTTACGTAAAGTTTTCTTAGCCACAAAAATGTTAGTTAACCAAAAATACAAAACGGCAAAGTCAGTATTTTTGTAAACAGTGTGATTTATTTTGTGTTATTGGTTACACGGCTTGGCAGTCTTGTTTTTTGAATGTCTTGTGTGCACTGACCTTTCTGTTCCAGCTTTTATTCAAGTGTTCGACGGAACCCTGAATAAAATCCTCCGTGTGGGGGCGTGTAATGATGGATTACCGAAAATCCAGGATTGGAGAGGATACTGTACCCGGACTCCAAATATCAAAAACCTCGAACACTTTTTTTTTCTCGAGCGCCCAAGTACAAAAAGACCTCGGTGTTTGACCAAGGATATCTCCGTCAATAATGGGCTTAAACGACCAAACTCTTCACCATTTAATAGCCCTGGACTCCAGCTACAATTTTGGCGAAGCCGAATCCTGAAATTCATCCTGGAAAATTACCTATGGCCATTTGAAAAAACTCCAAAACTGCCGCAGCGCTCGTCACTTCCGGTCGCCGTTATTGACAAACTCCATGTATATTTATAATTTTTTTTTCATTATTCTTTAAGGGCAAAAAGCCCAAACACCCTAGCTTAGCTGTGTATTTAGGAGGGGCTGCATTCGGGTACTTAACCTCATATATATGTGGATACAGACACTTAGACGATATTTTTTATTTCAGTTTGATGGCCACAAACAACATAAAAAAAGGCCACCTAAATTAAAATGTCTTTCTGCAGCAGCAGTTGAACCCAATTTAAATTAATGCGTTATAGCATTTAACTAAGCTAGATTTAACTAAGCTCTGGCCGACAGAGACCATTCGAATGCAACCAACTAGCTTTTCCTTCTATTAAATCCATATCTTGAAAAGATCTGTTCACAAATGCAACCGAATCCCAAAGTAATTCTGTGCAATACACTTCGTTCCCCCCCCCCCCCAACCGTCTAGAGTTGTGATGTATAACATCGCAGAATTAGAATAAAGGCTTGTTTAATTTAGCAGCAATGATTTATTTATTGCAAAAGCCACCCTACAAGCTTTAATTTGACTCCATGCCTATAATAGTCTTGTATATATCAAACCAAGTCAATACTTTAATTCAAGGGCCTTTCCCAATGTTCAGTTAAGTTACACTAAATTTGGCCCATCTGTACATGTCCCTACTCGTACAAACGGCTCTGCACCGGAAACCCTTTGCCAAACCGACTTCTCCCACTTTCCATTGTTCTCCTGGCCCTCAGCCAATCAGAGAGGCGTAGCTCTCCTCGGCATCCGCGCTTTGGTTGCCAGAATCCTCCTCTCCAGCATAAAAAGCCCCAGCTGCCCTCCCTCCTTAGCACAGCTCACAGATCTCCAAGCTAGAAGGGTCACGGCGGTCGGGAGTGGAGATGTCACGTTCGAAGATTGCCATGCCGGGCAAAATGGTAGTGGTTCGTATGTAACTAGTTTAGCTTTAAAAGTTTATCTTTAGGGCCCCCCCCCCCCAATTCTAAATTTATAGTTTAAACTTAACTAACCTCTAGCTTAGAGAAAATTATGGTTGGCAAGCCATCGGCATTTCTGGCCGCCTGCCTTCCATAATGTAAGAGTGGTTCTCTTCCAAAAAAACCAAACTTTTTCTTGTTTATTTTAAACCTTAATCTAAACAGACGGTTTGATCTTCGTGGACTCGTTGAAACAAAACTGTGGATGGTTTGATCTTTGTTGAAACAGAACTGTCAGGATAATTGTAACTTAACGGACGCGGTTCAATTTGCTGGGTAAACCTGGACTGGAGCCCAAAGAACTCTTTTCCTAGTTGAAAATTTAAGTTGTTTTTAAAAACAAAAATCGTTGTTTTTGTGTAAGGGAATTTCTAACATGTAAATTCATTTTTTATTGCTTTTCAAACTTGTAAAAGCCAGACTAGTGAACTAATGTAAAAAGTGTTTATTACCTTTTCTGATGTTTTAAATAAAAACCAAGAGTTTTAAACTTCAGGTTCGTTCCCTAGTGGATTAATTGTTTTGAGTGTAAAAATATTATGTAGCCCATTTTTAGCTTTATACTCCGGTTAAACAGTTAAATATTTTCCACCGTTGGTGGCAGCGCAAACCAGTCAGTATTAAAGATAGGTCCCTATAGTTTAGGACACCGACGGTTCATTCCCCATGCCGTGTCTGGAGCCCATGCTGTGCTTGTTATCGTAAAAAGTCGAAACAATCACCCAGAACCTGATACTAGAAGTACATGTCAACCAAAGATGTCGGGGGCGTTACAACCACCTCGGCCGGCGTAGCGTCCGCCGTTCACTCTTCCTTGCCCTAGGGTGATCTATTCGCTAGCTGGCTCCCCCGGCGCTATGCCGTTCCGTGTTCTTCTTCTCCCTATGGGACTGAGGTTCCTGGGGTTGAGGCTCTATCAGTTGTCTTCACCAGGATACGTTCCGTGGGGAGGCCGTCTCGTACAGCGGGTGTCCTGAACCCAGCCTGCTGCCTCTTGTGGAGAAGTCTGCTAATATAAATAAGGTAATATATATTTTCGTGGCAATAAAAAGACTAAAATACCAGAGCCTGCACCTGGTTGATTTTAGTTTTTGTTTGCGTATACGAAAATATACATTACCGTCAACCCGTCCTGCTTCCCCTTTGATGGGCCTAGGTTCATGGGGGAAGGAAGAAAGATGATTGTGATCCGCTGCGTTCCGCTTATATAAGCGAACCCAGTTCCGGACATGCGCAATGGGTTCGAGCCTGGCAGGGAAGACAAATTTCACCTAGGGAATAAGAGCTCCAGAAGGGGGGGGGGAACTGCTAATATAAATAAGGTAATGGATATTTTTGTATCGGCAAACAAAAACTAAAATCAGCCAGGTGCAGGCCCTGGTATTTTAGTCTTTTAAAGAGTTTCGAGCATCACGCCCACAATTTAATCAGAGTACATCTCAGGATCCTTGCAGCGAGGTTAGAGAGGCACTAGAAGTTCACAGGAAAACAAGATGTTCTCAAGTTGAAGAAATATCTTGGTGACATCAAGGCATCTGTGTACCAATTTACAACTCTGGTCGACAAACGTTTGAACCTGACGCCCCCTGTATTTTTTCTGCTTGCCCCGCCTCGAATTAAGATTATTGGAAGAAGGGCAGGCTCTATTCAGTGTAAAGATTGGTTAGGCGAACCGGCACCAAAAATCAAAAACTCGGGGACTCTTATTTTTTTTTCTTAGCGCTCACGAGCGCTAGGCCTATTTTTCACCTCCAACTTTAAAATTCTCTATCTTCATGGAAAATGGACAAAAACGACTCTGGTTTGCAGCATTTAATAAACCTGAACTTTATCTGCCATCCTGTGAAAACGGAACTTGAAAATTCGCCATACTTTGGTCTCCACACCCAATTGAAAAAGTACTCAAACTGAGCGCCGATGCACGCAATTTCCGTCGCCATTTTCCGAAAACAAACGTAAATATTTACCTGTACTTTTGAATTTATTCCCAGGCGTAAAGCCGACTAGCTTAGTGTGTGTTCTAGCTTACATGTTTGATGATCCGTTTTCAATGTTTTTATTTTACTAAGGTGACGATTTTAGCAACTATAAAAACTTTGACTACACTAGCGTTATTTTTGCGGCTGCGATAATACATTTAAATTTTATGCGTTATAGCATTCAAACACAAGCTGTTTATTTTAATCTTTTACCTAGGCTTTTATAAAAGCAATATTTAACGTAACTTATTCCCATGAACACTACCTTGTTCAAAATGGCAAACCCAACTTCAATTATTTTTACCGGACATTTTTTAGTGTGTATCTTGTATTTTTATTTCAGGGCTCCGACCATGGTGACCTCAATCCGAATGCACAGTAAATAGCCTTTCCTTCTATTAAAAACAGTTTATTTAATTTTGAGCATCAAACTTCGTCTCTCCCCCCCCCCCTCCTTCAATAGTTGCGATACATAATATCGTAGTTTTCACTAAAAAAAATGTATAGGCCTATTTTCACGTTGTTATGAGTTTAACTCAATGCACTCTCCAAGCTAAGGCCTCTAAAAGCACCAAAAGTCGGCAAATCCCTTTGCCATCCAAGCCCCTGCAATTCCCTTCCAATCACAACTCAGTATTCAATTCCCCCTCCACTCAGAGTGCAAAGCTACCCTGCCCGTCCGTGCTGCCATGCCCACTTCCGGTGTTGACAGCCTGGCCGGTCTGAGTCAAGTTTCTCCTCCTCCAAGTCGATCCCTCTACCCCGCTCTACCCCCCCCCCCCCCCTCTTCTGCAGGGGCACGGTTTCCCACTACCTGGCTGCCAAGCAGCAGGTATAACTCAGCTCCAGTGGCACTGGGAAATCGTTAGCATAGCTCAAAGACTCAAAGGCTAGAGGTCACTACGGCGGTCGGAGCAGAGATGTCCTGTACAGTGTTGCCATGCCGGGGGGGCAAGGTAGTAGTTCTTGATAGTAACTAGTTTAAATTGAATTTAATTTTTGGAACTATAATTCTAAATTTTTAGTCATAGATTTTAAACTTAACTTCTAGCTTTTGAGAAACTTAAGGGTAGCCAAAATGCCATCGGCATTTCTGGTTTAGGGCACCCATAATTTAAGGGTTTAAGGTCCCCTTTTTAAAAACTGGCTTTTTTTCTATTTATGTAAACTCAGAGTTTACTAAATAATCAAAGTTCACCGAGATCTAGTATCTGTTATCGTTGAAGCAGGAGTCTTTCAAAAGGTAGTTTTCCTTATAACGCTAATCTAGATTCAGTGTGATGTTGAAGTGATTTTAGTGCAAGAGTTGCTAACTTTGTTCAAAAGACTATTTTACATTCTGCAAGAGTCATGTTAGTAACTTAGAAGGTTGTGATAGCCTAAACCGACTTTTCTAGTCCAAATTGTAATGTGAACTTTTATTTAGTTCTTTGCCGATTTAATTGTAAATCCAATGCTTTTAATTGAAAAGCCCCAGTTTATTGGTACCCAACTAGTTACTACGAGTTGTATGAACTCTTGTCATGTTTAATTAAAACAGAAAAGAAAGTTGTTTTGAACAACAATTTTGACTTACGAGTCCGATTTAATTTGCAAGGGTTGTTTTAATTACAAATCAATTTTTATTCTAACTCCGAAGTAGGCAATTAAATTAACTACCCATCGTGGTGGCAGTGAACCATGATTAGACAGGTCTTCATAACTTAGGTAGGACGCTGACGCTCTTCTCCTAACCGTGCAGTAGACACGCTATGCTGTTTTGCCGAAAAAGTAAAACCGCCACTTATGAATTCATCTAAAATATCCACAAGTACGCCAGATGTCGGTGCTATAGACAGTAGGCACCTCAAGACCCTGTAAGCGCCGCTACATCAGGATGCTGATGGGCCTTTTGATCTTGACTTCTGCATCGTTGGAGAGGAACATATGGAATCTCCATCCCTCTTTCACCTTGGCATGTCTTCCTCTTAAACTAAAGGGACCAACCATCCGCGCGTAACCGTTTTTCACCACCTTCACGGGTGGAAGCTTATGTAAATTGGTTTTCTTGTCTTATACCTTGGTGGATTTTCTTGGTCGACGGACGTCTTTCATCATGATCAATAAAAGTTTTCAGGAAAGTGACATGGATGGTACAATGAGCAGTGGTTCGGTCCTGACCCTTGTCTTGGATCAGTTTTGGGCCTCACTAGGGATATTCCGATATTGATATCGGTATAATCTGTATTTATCGGTATTTTTGCCATATCGGTATCGGACCAATATAAGACTTCCGATACAGATCTTTGTTATGCCAAGAAATGCAACTGTCTTCCCTGAAAAACTGACACCAAGCGCAGCAAAAGCAATAACCAAGTGAGAGAAGCAAGGCCATTTGCTCAGTTTGTAATAAAAATGTAGCACGTTACAGTTCCATGCTCTAAGTTTTACAACAACCAACTAAAATGTAACTGAGAAGATGAATGTACTGAAGCCATAAGTAGGTATAAGAGTAAAAATGCTGTTATTGCTGCACAGAACTTTTTGATAATCTCAACAGTTGGAACCCACTCAAAACCAGAAACCGAAGTTGCATATTTTGTATGTAATTTAAACTTTTAGTCGCGATTTTGTATTATTATTATTATTATTATTATTATTATTATTATTATTATCGGTATCGACATCGGCATCGTATCGGATTGTATCGGATCGGTATACCCTTCATCGGTATCGTGACCACCATAACCTCGGTACTATTCTTGATCTGAAAAGGTCCCCCAATTCATGAAGGATTTGGAAAACATAGTTTCATCGAAGTTTCATTAGCTCTCGAAGGCCTTCCAAAAGGCTTCGTACGTCCTTACATACCCATCAGTGTCACGTGAGGTCGCCTTCTTGGAGGCTCTCGTTTCAGCAACTTCAGTCGATTTCTTCCCTCAGAGAAGGTGCCCATTCTCATTTCTTTTAAACTACGAGCTATGATTCTTTCTCCCATGACGTTTCTTCGGAGTAGAGATCTACTGATTACCGTGACTCGTGTTGAAAACGTCATAGATCTTGCTCCATGTGGACACCCAATGGTGATACAAGTTTTCAATGCCTATTTGTGCTCCTTGGTGTGGGTTTGGTAAGAAAACACCGTCCGAAGGCATAACAGTGAGATAGGTGTACCACCCACTTCATGTTTTATCCGGACAGTCATAACTGTGGTCTGACTGTTCAGTCCTCTCCCGAGACGTCTTACATTTTTGTGAAGTGTTCACGCCAAATGAAGCGCAGGGTCAGGATCTACAAGCGCGTGCACCCTCTTGGACAGTCGGCAGTGGGACACCATTAGCTGGTATTTTTTTTACAGTGATACAGTATAGTTCTTCGAACATATAATGCACCTCTTTAGGTCACCACCTATCAGAAACCACGGTATCAAAGAAGCAATACTTTGAAGGTAATTAGCGGTGGAACAACATGTGACATCGGAGCAGCAGCATGCTCTGGATATACTGAACACCTTCGTTTTACGCTATGCCATAGCTGCCATAGCGTGTCGAAGGATGCACATTCTAAAAAAATCACATGAAAAGGCAGTATAGTAGGACTGGAGTCCAAAACCCAAGAACTGCAACACAAGAATGGTGCGTTCAATGGAATGAGGGTCATTGTTGAACTGCCACAAACAATTTTGTGAAACTTGCACGCATGATGGACGGCAGTGGAGTAGGACTGCAGTCCAAAACTAACTGCCACCCAAGAATGATGCATTCAATGAAATGACTAACATTCTTGAAGTTCTTTGAAAAATAGGCGGAACTTGAAATGAAACGTGTGCAGTTTATGTAAGATAAACTTTGAAGGTAAACAATGGTGGAAGTTTTACCAAAAGCGTTGCTGGGTTCTTGCTGACCCTCCTCCAATATGACAAAGTCAGCACATACTGAAGGTACAGTATTTTGCAGATAGTAAGAAACGAAAATTTTAACAAAGCTTAAAATTAGTTTTTATTATCCTAAAGTACTTTCGTTCAGTAGAACCCACCCATCCTCTCCGCTAACGAACCCGGTAGTTAACTGTGTGAGACTTAAAAGGTTCGAAAGGGAATGAGGAACGGAGCTGCTGTGCTAGCATATATAGCAATGCGACAGCAGCGTACCAAGCGGGTGATAAGCTAAGCTCATGTGATTTAAAATGTAATTTAAATTGATTTCGGGCATAATTAAAGCAAATCGAAACAATTTAAGCACATACTGAAGGTAGGTATTTTAGGATAGTAAAAACTAATTTTAAGCTTCTTTAAATTTTCGTTTTTTTTGCATTTGGGTCGGGCTGCCTCTCTTCTTTGGGTGAAGAGAGCGCTGCGCTGTCTTTGCATTGGCCTAGAATTTACTTAGTGGCACATAGGAGCATTGCTTGGCCCAGCCACTGCTGTTCCTGTGTTTTCTGGTTTTGCTGTGTAGCCTTTCAACTTAGTAATAGGTTCATAAGCACCAATCAATAAGAAAGAGCCCTGTGTGCAAGAAATCAGACATCTGGTTTGTTTTTAGTGATGTGACCCCAAGGATTGTCTGGTTATAGGTCCTAGGCACGGTATACTGAAAAAATAAACTTGATTAAACCAATTATAGTGAGAGTCGTTTATTTGTTTCCTCTTGCGAATACAGCGATCGGTATGGCTACTAATTGTCTAACACGTGTGATACCCCTCCTAATAATACAATCCTAACACCCAGATGATTTCGTGGCCGCGGTTCCACGACGCGTATGCAACCGTAAAACTAGTGGTCGCTTGCATTTCTAGCTTGTTTGCCTCAATCCCCCCATACATGTTTTGATCAACTGCGTCGGATGCCATGGCGGCGCGCACCTCTCAATTAAAGACGAGCCCACTACGATTCTTCAATTGGTTTCATTTTAAACTGTAAGTTTAATTAGAACACTAGTGAACTGAATCAACATTAAAAATATCCAGCATCGTTTGGTAGTTAATGGGAGGCCTCAAAACCGTTTAGTCTCGGTATTTTGCGCATTTCATTTATGCGACGTTGCCATATCGCACGACTGATAAGGATGAAATATCTAGATAGCACAGTCATTGCCCAAAAGTAGTTTTATGAATTTGATTCCCCCCTCCCCTCCCTTAACAACAAAAAAACAAATGTCATACAGTAGAAGTTGTTTTAAATATTTCTCCTTCCCCCACCCTCCCGTAAAAAGTACTACGCAGTAAAGGCATGAAAGATTGTCCAAACAAGTAGCCCAAGCCTACGTTGATTTCGCGCATGCCGGCATTAGACTATATAACTGTGTTATCCAGATCGTACGTACGAGATCAGTGCCTACGTCAGTGGTCTGTAGAATAAAATTGATCAAGTTGCCAGTCATTGGTCGGTTGGTGGTGACATCAGCCGCTGACGAAGGCTACATAGTTCCCAGTAATTGGTCGTGGATGGATGACGTCAGTCGGCTGAAGAAAAAATAACGAACCTCGTACGTTTGCTGCGAACAAAAATCTTTGATTATTTTTTCTAGCGGAGGATTTCCCCAACGGATTCGACCGATTTTCGAACTTAGACCTAGAAATGTGCCATAGAGTGTGTGTGCAAAATTTGACAGAAATCCGATAATTCGTTAAAACGCTACAGCGCTAACACACAGACAGACAAACCGTTCGCATAAGAGTCTAATCGACTCTAACAAGCAAACCAAATGAACAACTCAATGCCCCAAACTTTTGTTGGGTCGGGGTAATAAGAATTGGGACTATGGTCCAACCACTAATCTTAGAGAAATTTGCACAACATTGCTGGGAAAAGTAGACAATTTAATATGAATTGACCCATTGATCATTTTTATCTTAATTGTACAGCGCTCGCTACATGGCAAAAAAATGACCGACTTTAAATGCGTAATCGATTTGTAGTCATGGATTTTTGAAATGTCTCATATGGAGACTACCAATACTTGGATAAGTCCTTTAATCATTGGACTGATAGAAGAATGGCCAAGATTTATCATGCTTATAAGTCCAAGAAAATATGGGTGGGGGCTCAGTCTTACTTAAATTGATTTCGGGCATAATTAAAGCAAATCGAAACAATTTAAAAGATTGCCATCTTATTACCCAGGGCTCCACCAGCCTGATTTTTAAAGATCATGGTTAAAAATCCATACCGGGGCGGATGTCATACTTTTCAGCTGAAAAAAAACTGAGACCGTTACCTAAAGTCTCCCGAGAGACTCGAGCACAATGAAGTACAACCTAGTGGTTAGGGGTTTATTCTCCCAGCTAAAAGGGTGCACAATGGCGTCTTGCAGTTGACTGATGAACACATGGGACGAAGCAAGCTTATTAATATATAGGACTTTAACTGATGAAAGATTGCTGTAGACATTCTTTACTAAATGTTCAAGCAAAGTACAAACATACAACTAAACTAAAGAAAACGAGGATGAAAACATAGTATGTTGTGTATGCTACAATAAACTGGCGAAGCTCTCAAACATGTATGTTTAACAGTTGCAGGTGAACACCGGCCGAATTTCCGTCTGTGAGTAGGACAGTTGCTCTCTCGTCATGATGTGGCCGACGCTATTGGATATGACACGGGATGAGTGCAAACGAGTGCTGCGTCGCCTCGGTAAGTTACTGTATTGGTCTACCCTAGAACAAAACTCTCTGTGTAATCTCTTGGCTAATGAGCTTTTATTAACCCAAGCCAACTCAAAGCCAATCACTAGTTAAAAGAAACTGACCAATACTAAATCCCAATCACTGAAGAAAATACTACTGAAGCATGTACTTTTGAAATCATTATTAATTATAATGATCATGCACGTAACTGTTAGTGATGATGCATTTGTAAGTATTCAAAAGTATTAGCTTAAAATCATATTATGTATGCGAAAATCATTTTAATGATGAAAACCGTTTCTATTGCTATGAAAATATACATTATATGTAAATTTTAGCATATTTACTCTCAAATGCTTTTTCCCTCTTTGTTAATTAGCCAATCCCAGCTCGCTAACCCTGCACTTCCCTCCTATTTAAATGCAAATGCGAACGCAAGTCATCTTTTATTCTCTTAGAGCTCGTCCTGTTCCCACTGCTCCATTCGTAGTGATACCGAAAGCGAAAGAGAAAACGGAAGCAAAGCGGATACAAAAAATGCCCCTTGGCAGTAACAACAATGGCGAAAGAAGTTGCTCCAAGCCATTAAGACTAGCGCCTCTGTCGGCTGGCCTTAGCTCACGTTGTTTCTCCGGGCGTTTCGGCCTCCCGATCATCGGCTGGTTCCCATCCTTCTCGTCGTGACCTGCCGAGGCGCTCGGCCTCGTCGACGACTAAGCCCATCGGCGAAACACTGGGTGATGAAGATGATGGCTAACCTGCAACCATTATTACCATTCTCTCTGGACGTCTGTAACTACCGCATCTCCACCGGACTGACTGACCTGTTAACAAGATTGCCTGCGGCTCCTCACGGATCCTTTAACGGCTACTTTTTCCGGTCTTCCTGCAACATGTAAAGAAAAGACCTATGCTGACCTACGTGACTTATTATTTTCTGAATCAATTTGTTCACGATACTACTTTCAGTCTGTCAACCTAAACCTTGACCTTGTCAACTATTTCACCAATCTCGCTCAACAGTCCGTTGGCATCCATCACCAACTAAGCAGCGTTGCGACAGGAGATTTGTGAAGTAAAACTAAAGTTCTTTATGCTGGAAAAAGTCCAATACCTGTCAATTTTTGCATTGTTGTCTCAACGATGCTGCTGGATGCTTGAGATTTGAACGGCCGCCTCAGTGACTCAACCGCGCATGCGCATGCACGGTCCTCCCTATAAGAATGGCGGCAGCGAGAGCATGCTATCTCTTTGTCTCAAGCTGCCACCTGAGGCGGCCGCTCGTTCTGCTGGTTCGTCACCTTCGTCCGAAAACATTGTGGCTCCCTTACCGTGTCTCCCGGGTCCGCTCCACCTTCTGTCAGTGCAGACGGTGTTTAACCTCGGCCTTTCGGTTGTCCTTTAGTTCATGAAGCTAGGCCATCGTAGGATCCGAAAACATTGTGGTTCCCTTCCCGTGCCTCCCGGGATCGCCCCACCTGCCGTTAATTAGACCGGGTTCATCTCGGCCTTTCGGCAGTTTTCCTGTACGGGGACCAAGTTCGTCGTTGGGTCCGAAGTCATCGTGTCTCCCTTCCCGTGACTCCCGGGACCGCCCCACCTACCGTTAGCTTAGGCCAGGTTCTTCTCGCCCTTTCGGTTGTTCTCCAGTACAAGGCATAATCTCGTCGTTGGATCCGAAATTATCGTGGCTCCCCTGCCGGGATCGCTCCACCTTCCGTTAGCCCAGGGTAGTGCTCACCCCTGCCTTTCGGTTGTCATTCCAGTCTTATCTTCTAGACCCGACATCACCATCGACGCTTCTTGTCCCTTCACCTTCGGCTATCGACCGGTCTCCCTTCGTCAACCTCTTTTTAAACTCCCGAGACGGACCGTTGCTCCACATCTTGTTCCCCTTCACTTCTCGCTTTCGTCGGATCTCGGTTACCTCTCCATACCGCCCCGTCTCGACCTCGCCCATCGGTTCAGGCCTTCCCTTCGGACGCCTCATGACTCCGTGGCCTTCATCCACACCACGTCTCCTCTCAGCCGGCTACGACCGTCGCCCACCCTTTCATCAGAAACCCACTACGTTCGAGCTCCAGGGTAAAATTTGGCAAAATCCAGATCTCCTTTCCTCTCCACGTCTCCTTCAACCCGACGACTCTTCCAATCACCGGTTTGTCCTTCATGCTATCAACCTCGGCCTTCGGCCAACTAGACCAACATCACCTGCATCTCTCCTTTCAGCCGCTGACATTCAAGAAAGGAAGACCTACATCGTAGCTTCCTTCCCGCTTATCTTTGAGAACGTTTACATCTCCTTCCCTTCGGCCTGTTTCGCCTGCTTCGCCTGAATCTCTTTCCATTCATCACGGAAGACTCCACATCCAATGCCTAATGTCCGTCCATGCGCCGCCGTCCTTCCTGCCTACTGTTGGTTACGGTCTTACAACACCGACTCTCGCTTCCCTTTGCAAGGCCCAGGCCTTCGACTACCCCGGGATCGCTCTTCGTCTCCAGTCTTCTCCCAGCCGAATTTTTCACGCTCCGTCGTCTCACATTTTTCCTTCCTCTAGCTCCCGCCTCATGGCCTCCCATTCCTCATGTTTCCTTGGGCCATCCACGCCCCTTCAGGTCACCTGCCTTCCCCGGCCCTTCGGTCCCTTCCGCCCTCCATCGGATTTTCTCTTACCGACGTCCACCGGTGGACAGTCCTTCGTTTGTGTTGTTTCAACCCATTCCCTTCGCCCTTCGGGCCGCTCAAGACTCTCGACCTCTACTCGAGACCATTAGACACGGACTGCTGCCTCTCATCTTCAACCGGCCATCCCTTTACATGGCATTCACGATGTCCTTCAGCCCTAGTTCCAAACAGCCACCTGCCGTGGGGGGGGGGGGGGGGGGCCCGCCCCCCGCCCGACCCCACGCCGACCCCGGAGCAGGACCCCAACAAACCCCCAACGCCG
>JAHWFP010136958.1:0-46753 GCA_023313725.1 Lithobius niger | reverse complement strand
TCCAGTTACACCATGCGACCGGCGATGTTACAAGCACCTACTCCGTCTTAGCATACGCCATTACAAGACCACTGCCACCGCACGACCCAAAATGCACAAAGATGTTCTTTAAAGCAACAGGCAAGGGCCCCCCCCCCCCGGAAAAAAAAAAACGTTATAAAACCTTTCCTGAAGCAGAATATTTTCCGGAGAGGATGGCACTGGAACTCGACTCGACTTTGTAGACGCCAGCGTTCATTAAGGTACTAATGCACCAGTTTGACGACGATGAGGCCCTTCTCAGGTGTAGCATTAGCGCCAACTCGAACGCATTAGCGCCTACTCGGCTTAGACGCAAGCATTGAAAGCTTTAGTGGAGGAAAAACCGGAGTTGAAAGAGAACCAAACTGTACGGGAATGTCTCCACATAATGAAACGGGCTTCATCATTCCAGAAGGACAGCCTCAACTGGTCGTCTCGGCTCCTTAACACAGTCTACAGGAAGAGGGACGCCCTGCTGGAATCGGCCCCGATTATCCCCACTGACGTTGAGGGCTAACTCAGGCTGCTTCCAGTTCACGGAGCAACATAACTTTTCGATGGAAAACTCCAACTGGCACCAGAACTGAGAGAGAAGACGAAACTGCTGCAACCTCCAACCCTGTTCAAAGGCCAGAGAGGGAGAGCCAGACCAATGATGCGGGCGTACTCAACTTACCCCACCGCCCAAGGCCCAGGCAACCAGGAAGGGCGTGGAAGAGGTGGGGGCAGAGGCGAGAAGAAAGTGGATTCTCAGCCGTTTCGGGAAGGTACCCACTCCCAAGCCAGGGGGAGGGGTAGTGGACAACAGAGAGGACGGAGGATGGGCAGAAGCAGCAATAGACGCCCAAGCGGAAGATACTGACTGGTCGAACGAGTTTCCTCCTATTCACCGGCAGGTGGGGGGGGGGGGGGGGGCTCTCGAGGCACTTAGACCAATGGAGAGAAATAACCTCGGACGAATTCATAATGGAGACGCTGGAGCACGGCTACTATCCCCCCCCCCCCTCGCTGCCAACACTTTCGTATCAACTACCACTCTGGGCGGAAGAAAACTCGTCATCGGAACTTCAGGCGGAAGTGAGGAAGCTGTTAGAAAAGGGAGCGTTGGAGTGGGTTCCCCCGAACACAAAAGGGTTCTGTTGCCCAGCCTGGGTGATCCCGAAGAAAGGAGGAGGTACCCGCCTCATCTTAAACCTGAGAATCCGCGACGGGCACAACTACAAGGAGAAGTTCAAGATGGAGATAATAGGGAAAATAAGATATGCGTTACAAGGCGGGGAGTTTACGGTGTCGGTGGGCCTCGAAGACGCATACTTATACATACCCCTACATAAGGAAGTAAGACACCAATTCAGACTGCGCTGCAACTGAGAGTCTTTTTAGTTTTTGATGCTTCCTTTCGGCCTGTGACGGCACCACAGGTATTCACCAGAATTTTGAAACCAGTGCTTGCAGCCCTCCATGCAGACAACATCAAGGCACACGCCTACCTCGATGACTGGCTACTGAGGCACCAGTCGTCAGCCAAGCTCCACGTACAGCTAAGGGAATGTTTACGACTATTCAGGATTTTAGGCCTGGGCATAAACTTTGGGAAGTCGAGATTCACACCACAACAAATATTCACATTCCTGGGTGCAGAGTTCGATTTGAGAGAAGGCAGAATCCACCCGTCTCGGGAACGAATCGGGAACACTATCGCAGCAGTGAAGAAACTCGTGAGAAAGACAGGGACATCAGCAAGTGAGTTAGCTTCACTGATATGTGACAAGGTCTCGTATCGGACACCCTTGGTGAGGCCACCTTGACACCAGTCATCAAAAACCTGAGGACAGAAATCTTCGTTTCTCAACGAACACTTATTTTTTCTTGGCTCTCCCGCACCAAAAAGACCTCGCCACTCAACCTTGCATATCCCCCTGGAAAATGAACCAATTCGACCAATTTCTTCAGACCTTAATAGCCAAACACATCCTCTATAATTCCACGAAAACAGATCATCGAAATTCATCTCCAACAAAAAGTGGCAGCAGTTTGAAAAACCTCTCAAACTAACGTCATCGCTAAAAACGGACGTGTTTTTTTTCTCCAAAATGAACACTATTTTCGCAAAAGTTTTTAATTGGCCCAACCGATTTTCCTGAAACTTCTCTCCAATCGAAGCTCTCAATGTGCACTACAATCTGGCCCAAACAGTATTAAAATCCGTTCATCCGAATTTTTTATATTCACCAAAACGTATAACTCCAAAACCTGTGCCTCAGCGAACGCCATTTCCGGTCGCCGTTTTCCAAAATTCTGTATATTGTGTAAATTATTCTTTCAGGCATAAAGCCAAAAACACTAGCTTAGTTGTGCAATAGGAGGGGCTGCCATAACGGTACTTAACCTCGCATATATGTAAGGATACACACGTAGAACAATATTTTTTATTTGTAATCCGAGTGACGACTTTTGTTATTTATGAAAAATGTCCGACTGTCAATTTCACTTGTCTGCTTCTGCAAACAACTAAAACTAACCTAAATGCGTTTTAGCATAATTTATTACTAAGCTAGTATATTTAATCTTTTACTTTGTGCACAAATGCACCTTAGTAAACTTAAATTCTTGCCATGAACCCTACCGGAGCTCTTCGTGCATGTTTGTGTATTTTAACGGACCCAGTGTTTATTTCATGTTTATTTTTATTAAGAAATCTCCATCCAAAAAACTCCGACCGTAGCTACCATCCGAATGCAAAACAACTAGTTTTTCCTTCAATTAATTACCAAAGCCCAATGTTTATTCTGTGCAGTACACTTCGTTTCTCCTCCCCCCCCCTTCCCCCCCATTCTTTCAATAGCGGGGTGCATAACATCATAGTTTAAACAGACAGGCCAATTCACTTTGTTATGAGTTCAAACTCCTTGCACGTTCTTTAACAAAGGCCTCGTTGTTCCCAGCGGCTCTGCACCCAAACCCTGTGCTTAGCCGACTTCTCCCACTTTCCGTTGTTCTCCTGGCCCTCCGCCAAGCAGAGGTGCCTAGCATCCTCGTGAGTCCTCACTTTGGTCGCCAAAATCCGATGCTCCAGCATAAAAGGCCCCAGTTGTCCTCCCTCCACAGCACAGCTCAGGAATCTCAAAGCTAGAGGTAGCTACGCCAGTCGGGAGTGGAGATGTCACGGTCCAATTGTTGCCATGCCGGGCAAAGGTAGTTGGTTCGTATGTAACTTAGTTTAACTTAAAAGTTTATCTTTTGGACTTTGAATTCAAAATTTATAGTTTAATCTTAAATTTACCTTTAGCTTTGAAAGTAAATTATGGTCTGTTAAGCCATCGGCATTTAGGACGTTAACAGCCATAACGTAAGGGTTCACGGTCCCTTCCTAAAAACCAGCTATTATTTTACCGTTTTCATTAATCTAACTTAATGTAAACAAAGGCCATTGGGTCAATTAGATTTGCAGAAGCGTAGTACTTCATGGAGTGTACATCCCTTTTCTAATGTAAATTCCGATGAGGACGGTTTGATCTTGTGGGAGTACCATTTGAAAAATAACTGTAAGGTCTACTTTTATAAGTCAGCCGAGGCTGTTTGTAATTTAGAGGGCTCTTTTGTGAAATCCCCTTGGCTGAACCACTGTTTCTATTCGAAATTGTTAAAGAACTAAATCCAAGTTCAAGTGAATGAATTTAATGTAAAATTCGTGAAAATGCTTTTAATCCGAAGCTAAGTTAATTGTACAGTATTCCAAATGTAAAATCTAATCTTTAACATGTTTGTTTAAAATAAAACTAGGAGTTTTAAACGCCAGTTGGTATACTAATTCGTTGATTGCTAGAAGTTAACATTTAAGATAATTCTCTTCAATTTAACTTAGCTAGCCCTTTTCCCACCATGGTGACAATGTTACCCGCTTGTTATTGCTAGTCAGGCCTAATTATTAGGACATCGATGCTCCATTCCCCATGCTGGGACAGTAGCAGTTGTGGTGTTTTAACCTAAAAAGTACTAAAAGTCAACCCAGAGTGATAATGAGCAAGCTCCAGTTTCACCAGATGTCGGCGATGTTACAAGCACCTCAACCGTCGTAGCATCTGCCGCTACAGATAGGAGTGATGGACTCGAACGCAGCGTTGGTACCACTGGGCTAGTGGAGGGTCAAACCGATTCACTGGTTCCGAAAAGAAGAATGGCAACCGAGGGTGTCGTGGTCGGACCTTGTGCATCTGAACAATTTACCAGATCTTACGTGGTGGACAAAAGCAGGGAACCTACGTGTTGTAACGGCGGACGCTACGACGGCTCAGGTGCTTGTAGCGCCTCCGGTTTCCTGGTTTGACACGGAGATTCAGCTTAACCCTTTGAGTGCTAAACCCGAGAAAATGGGCCAAACACAAGCACAGGTTGAAGTATTAAAAACAGTCCTTACTACGCGCGAGATGGCCAACAATGCAGGAATGACAACAATACTAGGTTCCCTTAACAAGCCGACTCTAGGGACGGCCGTGGCCGAGTTGGTAGAGGCGTGTGCCTCACGTTTAACAGCTCCTTCAGGTTGCTAGTTCGAGCCCCGTCCAGGTTACCCCTACTTTTTTGGAGATATAAAAAAAACGCAGCTCTCAAAGGGTTAAGGTGTTGCGGTGATTATTGCGACTTTTACGGCATAAGCACAGCAAGGGCTACTGTCCCAGCATGGGGGATGGAGCGCAGGGGCCTAACCTTAATACTGCTGATATTTCACTGCCACCAGCGATGGAAATTTAACCGTTTACAAAGAGCTAAACTAAAAATGGTTTACATATTTATTTACACTTAAACAGTTAATCGACTAGCAAACGAACTGAACTCCTGGTTTTTATTATAACATCAGAGAATATAAAAACACTTTACATTAAGTTTGCACGAACAGCTTTTGAAATAAGTTATTTAAAAGCACTAAGTTTGAATTTACAACATGTAATTCGTTTTCACAAGTTTTGACTAAAACGACGTTTGTGTTTCAGAATAAAACAACCACTTAATTTTTCGAATAGAAAAAGCAATACTGAACGCTCCGCAGAGTCGTCCGCAAGATTGAACAGCCTCGGCTGGTGACAATCTATCAAACAGTATGTTTCAAACACGCATGAAAGATCAACCGTTTCACAGTTTTGTTTCTAAGTGATAAAACAGAGCCTTAAACCTCCCAGAGTTGCTGTTTACATGTCAACTCCTCAAATTATAAAAGCCTCGGCTACTTATAAAGTCCGTCTGGAGTGAATAACCAATGAATCCCACACAAAGATCAAACCGTCAGTTATTTGAATTAATGTTTAAAACAAATAAGAAAGGAGTTGGTTTTTAGTAAGAGGACCACTCTGACGTTATGGGGTGAGAAACCTAAGATGCCGCTACAGGCGTCACCACCATAATATTCCCTAGCTAGAGAGAGTTTAAGTTACGTTTTTAAACTAAAATTTAGGCTTGGGGGGTCCTAAATTAAATTTTCAAAAGCTAACTACAAACATACGAACCACTGCCATTTTGCCCGGCATGGCATCCCACGGACATGGCGTCTCCACTCCCGACTGGCGTGACCCTTCTCCATCCTGAGTCCCGTCAACCAGGCACGGGCTTCCGTTGGGGGGGGGGGGTTTTATGCTGGAGAGGGGGGAAAGAGCGGACGTCGAGGATAGCTGCGGGGGTCTGATTGGTGGAGGGCCTCGAGAACAATGGAAAGTGGGAGGAGAAGTCGGTTGAACAAAGGGACTGGGTGCAGAGCCGTTTGAAGGAGTAGGGACATGTAAGACGGAAAAGATAGGCCTGTTTTGAGTTTTACTCAATTGAACTTTCGGAAATAGGCCTTTATTTTGAATTATTGGCAATGGATTCCATATTTACATGATTGCAACGTGATTTGGCTCTTGTTAAAGCTTATTACTTGGCTTTGGGTAATGCAGAGTACATTACTATTAAATTAAACAAGCTTTAACTGTAAACTGCAGTGTTATACACCACAACTAGATTTGGCTGGGGAGGGGGGCAAAAGGGGGTTTTCGAAGTTTTTGCACAGTTTGACTTTCGGAAATGGTTACACAGATCTTTTTAAGAATTCTTTTAGTTTTAATAGTAGTTCAAGCTAGCAGTAGCATTTGGTTGGGTCCAATCGGGCTGAGAGGAGAACTAAAATAAACATATATACACTAAAATTCGTGTCCGGTAGAATGCCGATGTCTAATTACTTGGACTAATGACAGCGTTTCTGGGGGCAAAAGATTATTATAAAAAGGCTAAATAAATGATGAATAAATAGTCTAGCTTGATGGTGTGCTAAAACGCATAAAGTTAAAGTGGAGGTTTGAACTCTAAAGTTAACGGACAATGTTTGATCTAAGTGGAAATTTTTCATAGTAGTTGCGATCGTTCAAACACAATAAAAAATATCACACTTCAAAATTGGTTGTCAGTACATGGACACAAGGTTCAGTGCCTTTCTCCTAAAATACAACTAAGCTAGAGTTTGGGGCTTTATGCCCGAAAAGAAGAGTGATAAAATCAAAATATACAAATACATTTTATAACAATGGCGGCCATGATTAAGTAGCGCTGCTGGTGGTTTTGTTCGATCTTCAAATGTAGATTTGATAATCTTCCAGATGGAAAGTTCAAAATTGAGCTTCCCCAAGAGGCTTGTATTTGGGCAGGCTATCGATGGTGAAAATTTGGAACGATTTGGTTCAATATTGAGAAAACGGCTAGATGTGCCTCGGCGAGGCATTTTGGGTGCCTCAAGAAAAAAAATTTCAATTTTTCGGAAAACAGGCGTTTTTCGGTGGCGCTCGTTTACAGTGTGGGCGTTAGTTTGAAGGAACCAGAAGTAGATCTCCTGTTCACAGACGCGTCGATGGACAGATGGGGAGCACACTTAGGAGAGGCGGAACTCTCAGGGAAGTGGACGGAAGAAGAGCGACAGCTCAACATAAACTTACGGGAACTTCGGGCAGTGAGATATGTAGTGATCTCTTGGAAGGAAGCAATGGTAGGACAGAACGTGGGTGTCATGTCAGACAACACCACGGCTGTTGCCTACATAAAACGTGGAGGGAGCACGCACTCCAAAGAGCTGATGGAGGAGAGTCGAGACTGTTGGAGATGTACGCGGATAAAAGTATCACACTCATACCACGCCACATTCCAGGGAAGTTGAATGTCTGGGTGGACGAGCTGTCCAGACAGGGGAAGGTGCCGACAACAGAATGGAGACTGGATCTGAAAGTGTGTGCATCCCTATTCGAGAGATGGGGAACTCCGATAGTGGATCTGTTTGCAACAAAGGCAAACACTCAACTAAAGAACTTTGTGTCACCCTTCCAGACCCGGATGCCTGGGCGACGGACGCCCTTTCAATTTCATGGGTGGGGATGACGACCTACGCGTTCCCACCGTTCTCGCTAATACAACAAGTTTTGAACAAGATTCGAGGAGCGTCAGGGTCGTTCGTACTAGTTGCTCCCTTTTGGCCGGCAGCCACATGGTTCCCGGCCTTCAAGAATTGAACAGAGACGGGCCAGTATTGCTACTGTCGCAACACGGATCGGACAGTGCACCCGGCGCCAGACATTCTGCACCTTCACGGGTGGCTACTCTGACAGCAAACTTGACTAAGGAGGGGTTCTCAAAGGAAGTGACAGAGAGATTGCTACAGTCTGTGCGGAAATCAGCGTCAGACATGTATGAGGGCCAATGGAGGAGGTGATTCAAATGGGCGAAAGAACGGGGCACTGACCGTTACGACCCAACAGTGTTCGAACTAACACAGTTCCTGGACGAGTTGTTCGAAAAGGGACTATCTCCAACATCAATTAAAGGCTACAGATCCGCAATAAACTTGGTCCTCACATGCCTGGGCAAGGTGAAGATTGTTTCAAACCCCATGATTTCCAAACTTCATCATTCGAGAATGCAAGACCAAAGATGAGGAGACGTTTTACACGTTGGAGTGTGCCGCTCGTTTTATCCAGTTTATCAAAACCACCTTACGAACCGTTGGACAAAGCAAGTTTGCCAGTGCTCACTCAGAAGACAGTTTTTCTGGTGGCACTGGCGTCAGCGGCCAGACAGAGTGAAGTGGCAGCTTTCTTGAGAGAGGACGGTCACATTTCGATTCGCCAGGGATTGGTCGTCAGTAACACTTGCGTTCCCAGTCACTTTCAGAGCGAAGAACTGCAGACCGGACACAATGCTGCAACCAGTGGAAATCCAGGCCTTGTGACATGGTCAGGCCAGAGGGAGTGACAAGAAGCTACAGTGTCCTATTCGAGCGCTGAAGTTCTATCTGGACAGAACGGCGTCAGCAAACGAAACGGCAGGGAGGCAGTCGGAACCGATGCCACTGTTCCTGGATGTAGATAAGGCCTCCGGCGAAATAGTAAGAAGATCTGCCAAGTTATTAAAAGGGCATATGAACTTAGCCCGGAACATGCGGATGTCCCACACGAGGTGAAAGCGCATGAGCTAAGAGCTCTATCAGCATCCTGGGCGTACAGCAGGGGTACCCCTCTGGATGAAGTGGTAGCTGCGTGCAAATGGAAACACAAAACCACTTTATAAAACACTACTTGAGAGACACGAGTGGGGAAGATGATGCGGAAATAGTGGCACAACATGTCGTAGCCGGGTCAAAATATACTGGTGAATGACACAAGTACACAGTGGTAGACACGTCATCGCCGGGACGTAGGGAAACGGTGAATGACATAAGTACACAGTGGAAGACACGCAGGTGAAAAGCTGAACACTCACGTGGGTCAACTGAAAAAAAGACAGACTCCCGAGGATTCAAAAGGGACTCGGACTACGAAGAACCAGTAACCCTAAGAAAAACGCTTTCTAAGAAACAGGAAGCTGCAGGACACTAGGAACACGAGCCACAGGACTGAGGGAGTCGCATGAGGAGAAATTCAGAAGCCTAAACAGCTAAGGTAAGAAATTACTAGTTGTATCAGTTTGAAGTGCAATGAACCTTTTTGATCAGTGACAAAGTCAGAGAGAGTACTGAAGGTAAGGCTTTTGCAGATAGTAAGAAACGAGAATTTTAACATGTTAAAATTGGTTTTTACTATCATAAAAATATTTACCTTCAGTACACACTCGCCCGCCTCCCCGCATACGGAACAAGAAAGGTTCGAAGGCGAATGGAGTTTCCCCCACGGGAGGCAGGCAGCTGCAGCAGACTGCTGAGCAGCGCACCTAGCGGGAAAAAAGTGAACTGGCGTTGAAATCAATAAAAGGAAGGATTTTATTTTTTGAGCATGGGAAAAGCAAAATTATGCGAATTTAGCGAGAGTACTGAAGGTAAGTATTTTTATGATAGTAAAAACCAATTTTAACATGTTAAAATTTTCGTTTTTATAGCCGACGAAAATATACATTACCTGATTTAATTAGCACATTTCCCCGTTGAGCTTTATTTATCCTAGAAACTTGAAAGTTGTCTTCCCTGCCGAGCTCGTACCTGTACTGCGCATGCGCGAAGCTGCTTATATAAGCCTTCGCGCAGCGGCACTCGACATTATTTCTTCTAGAGCGATCACCGCGAGTGGTCGTTCACGAGCTTCCCCTTGGACCCTCCGCATGCCTGCTGCTTCCGCGGAAGGACCTACCGCTATGACCGGGCCTTCCTCTACCATCTTTACTGAACGGATTATGGACCCCTCCGTCCCCTCGCAACGCCGTTGCCCACTTAGGTTGTCGTTCAATCCTCCTCCTCCTCCGTCGGCGGAAGATGTGCTGCCCTCCGCTACTGCCTCGCACCCTCCTATTCAGGATGGTATTCTGACCCGCACTCTTCCTGTTACCTCCGCCTCTGCCCATCCGGTTCCAGGTAGGGGATTAGCTACTGCTACAATTACACACCGTTCGCCGCTATCGACGGCCTCCCCTGCGCATGCATCTCCCTCTCTTCTGCCGCGAGATGACTCCGGGCGTGTGCATCTCTCCCAGGCTCCTGCTAGACGGTCTGGCCGTCTTCCCTTGGGACAACCCTCCCTCTAACGTCAGCCTCGTCAACCGCCTTCCGCAACCTTTCCTCGTCTCATTTCACACTTCCCTTCCGCCAATAGGACAGGGGCGTTTCGGAAGTTCGGAGCACCCTTCACCTCGTTTCCGTCAGGCGTACCTTCCGCCCACAAACCACCGCCAGTGCGTCTAGCTTTCCTCCGCCTATTGTACCATCACCTATTGTTTTCATTCCCCTAGTCGTGGGGGCGCGTGGATCTCCATCATTCTCTCCTCCAGATTGTCTGTGCCTTCCGCTTCCCTTTCCCACCTTCCGTAGGTCCTTCTCTGTTGAAGAGTTTCCTACTGAGCAACCTCCTGTTCCAGTACAGGCCTCCGCCTCCGATGTGAATTTGCTTTGTACGGAAGAACATCACTTTGATATCCACTACACCGTCCTCGAACCTTTGTCACCAGGCTTCCTTCCTCGCTCGGCCAGGTCACCTCCGATCCTACGACACATCCCGGCGGTCGTGCGAGGCATTACTCCGCTTCCGGTCCGACCTCCTACTGCCATATCTACCTTCTGCCTACCACCATTTACTTCTACGACGGCTTCTTGCAAAAAAGAAATCTCTCCTCCGCCTTCACCTTCACCTTCGGCTTCTTACCCTTGAACATTTGCGCCATGCCTCCTCTTTCATCAGTTGGTGGGACCACGCCCTTCCGACAGTACCGGCCGCTTCCGTTCCTGTACCGTGGTTCCCTGCCTCTCTTTCATCATCGTTCTCCGTCTTCTGATTTTTAGCAGTGACTTTCTTTCTTGGATACGGTTGCCGTGCAGCCTTTACCTTCCTCCCTTCACCTTCTCATGTTCACAAAAAAAAACCACAACACAATAAATAATAACTACCTATGAAGTATAGGAAGGATACCTTCCCTCACGTGCTGACCTACACACTGCTGTTACATGCAAAAAAAAAAACGGGGGAAAGCCCTCACTCTGTCTTCCGCATACACCAGCATCCACAGTTAAAACTGGCTGCCTCACCTTGCCTTCCGCTGTCAGAAGCTACCTCCGGGCCTTGCCTACACTTTCACCGACATTCGGCTTCCCTCCACCAGGTGGCACCCTCTACTACGGACCGTATCCGCCAAAATTCAAATCGCCGCCGCTTGACTCAACCGTCTCTATACCGCAGCCATGCTACCTCCGCGATGGCGGAATCTTCATCTTCCGAAGAATCACAACGGACTCCATCGCGATCTCCCAACGCTTGCCCGAAAGATCCTAATGTTTCTTCACCTGCTCCTTGCAAATGCCCGGGATTTTCGAAGCTGTCTACAAAGGTGCGAACGGATCCACATCCCAGTTGTCAACGCCACCGTTTGTGTGATGGTTTTCTCAAGAAGTGTAGGATTTCTATTGCTATTTCTCCCCAACAATGGACACTGATTCGCAAACACCAGCACCTCTCGAAACAGCGAGCCGAACGTGCCCGTCGCCGGAAGGTAGCAGCCTCCGCCTTTCCAGCAGACATGAGTCCTTCCGAACCAACCGTTCCAGCACCTGTACCTATGGACAACATTTAATCACCTTCCTCGCGGAAGCGTCTCCACCATACCGGACAAGAACCGGGATTGTACCCTTCTTCACCGAGCACATCAAAACAAGTTGAACATAAGCGTTGCAACCGTTCCGCCCCGCCTGTCACTTCGGACCTGTCATGTTCTACCGCACCTCCTACCCCGGCACAACTGCCATCCTGTTTTAAAAAGCGGGAACCTTCGCATTTGCCGGTTCAATCACATTCGTCCTCAACAAGCAACGCCACGGCTATCCCAAGTACCTCCGGCTACAAGCCTGCCAAATCGGTCTCTGTCAGAAAGACTAGTGAACCATCCAAACCTTCCGTGCGTATTAAGCAGGCTCACTGCCGTTTTGCACCACGTGCGCATCCTACCACACAACTACCTGCTTCACGTGAATACCACTCCGTTGACCTGGCCACTTGCCCGCCGCCTCCGCTTCAGCTGAACCCTTCTCCGGATCTTGCCACAGTACCTCCGCCTCCGCTGGCCCCTTTCCTGTCTCACTCGGTCCTACGCGGAGCACTAACGTGGGGCCTCCACCTCTCGGCTAGAGAAAAGGAGAACCTTGCCTTCAACATCGATTTCGTATTGAAATTCACCGAACAGTTCGTCAACGAGTACGCAACCCTCCGGTCCTCTTTGTCGGATCTTCCGACTCTTCGACAAGCAGCCACCGATGCCGATGTACTCCGTGCCGATAATTCCATCCTTCGTGCCACTAATGCAGCACTTACCAACGAACTAGAAATGGTCAATAGGAGGACCTACTCTCAGCGCTTGAATTACACCTTGCTCAAGGCGCATTACAACTGGGTGTCCCCCATTTCTTCATCACCTCCGTGGCGGGCCTATTATTGCGCCCGGTCTCTGACAAGACGACCTCACAACGCTTCCTCCGCAATCAGTTCTACTCCACCGTCTCCGCGATCTACCAACGCCTCCCATCCACCATCCTCTCTGACGTCCCTTCACCAAGTGGCTCCATCTCCGCTTCCGTCTCCATTCGAAGATCCATCAGCCACAGCCATTGTCAGTTTTACACCTCAGCTGCCACAGCCCAGGACACCGGAGCAAGACTCTTCTCTACCTCCTCCAGTACTGTCTCTCCATCAACCTCCTGTAGGACTATCACAGGCTCCACCTCTGTCTCCTCGACCAGACGATACATCCTCTGTTCCAACTATTGCTACCACTTGTACACCATCCTCCGCCTCCGTTCAACATACCACCGCTACAACTCCTTCCACCCCTTCCGGGGCCCCTCCTCTCGACCTCTGGCAACAGACGCTACATAATCCTCTACTTTCCCACTTGTCAAATTATTCTGTCTGGCAATATGACAATTCTAGGTCGTTTGTCCCTGTTTTCCATGGAATCCACCCCAACGTCAAAACTGCGGAGGGAGACCTACCTTACTCCCCTTGTCGGGCTAAAGCTACCGGGGTAGCTTTCGGCTTCCTTATGATGCCATAAACTCTTCCGCACTTTCTCTACCCTTCCGGCCTGGCGAGACGTCCGACTATATTAGTCTTTAAACTGAGACTTTATAACCGTTCTTCTCGCCGTAACTAAAATCGACCTATTATTGTCCACTCTTTTGTTCCTAAAAAAAAAAACATAACGAACAACCGACAACGATAAACCCGACAAGGAAGGAGGACTTCCAGATCTGCTATCCTCTACATTGTTTCTGCTCCCTAAGTCTCCTGGTCTGCTCCCAGTCACCACCTCCGAGTTATATCTATGCCAAGTTGCCTTCCTACTCAACCTGCCTTCCGGATCTCACCTCCTATCATCCGAGACATCGTTGTCCCTCCGGGCCTATTCCTGCTCATCTGTCTGCAACTTCTACAAACTCTACTTCACCGCCATCCAGTCTTACTCAAGATCCTCCGTCAAGTCAACTTCCCACAAGGTAAGATGCTTCAGGACGTTTAGTTGATCTCTTGTCCTTGTACCCATATGAATCGACCTATGCTTGCGATGTAGTAACATGTACCTTAAAACCTTAATTTGTATAGCGCTTACCGCATTCCCCGATCTCACTCTTACCATCCCTGTTGTTGTATACCTTCTGGCATAATACAACATACTATAAGTGAGTGTAAGTGGTTGGGGCAGCAGCATGGTCTTCATCAGGAATTGTTCTTCCTGGGGGTGCCGACTCGTACTGCGGGAAAACTCCGAACCTAGCCCTCCGCTGTGTGACGAAGTCTGCTAATTAAGTCAGGTAATTATATTTTCGTCGGCTATAAAAAGACTAAAATTGCAGGGCCTGCACCTGCTGAATTTTAGTTTTTATTGCCTACCCGAAAACATACATTACCTTTATTCCCGCCCATGCCTCCCCTCCATGAGCTAGGTTCTGGAAGGAGGAGAAATGATGTTGATTGCCGCTGCACGAAGGCTTATATAAGCAGTCTCGCGCATGCTCAGTACAGGTACGAGCTCGGCAGGGAAGACAACTTTCAAGTTTCTAGGGGAAATAAAGCTCAAGGGGGAATCTGCTAATTAAATCAGGTAATGTATATTTTCGGGTAGGTAATAAAAACTGAAATTAAGCAGGTGCAGGCCCTGCAATTTTAGTCTTTTTCGTTTATTAGCAGAATAAAACAAAAACAATATCATGGGAGAATGTAGGCCTATTGCATTGCATTGGAAAACAATTTGTATTCTCACATTTTTTGTGTTAAGAAAATCTACATATCAAGGTTACCTGGCAATAATGCATTTCTTTTAGCGGTCACTATTTAACCAGCACACGAAAACATTCTTCCCGTGTGAACCGATATAGCAGGCACGCAAAAATATTTCCGAACTAACTTCGCTACCTTCGAAAATTTGCATTTTCTACTCCCCAATACAAAGCATTGCTATCAATATTAATCTTTGGTGATTTAAAAAAAAAGCTGGAAGAACTACACCACATATAAACTTTCTCGAATGCAAGGCAGTCTTGAAAGCCCTACACCACTTTCAAAACACAGTATCAAAAAAGACCATACAAGCCCAGATAAGACAACACCACAGCAGTAGCTAATCTCCAGAAGGAAGGTGGAACAAAGATCGGGATTCTTCACAAGAGCACTTTGGAGATATTCAAACTTGGTATTCAACTGGGAACAACGATTCTCTCTCAACATCCCAGGAAACCACCAACTCCCTCTCGGTGATTCCGTCTCCAGACATCAAAAACCAACCACGCGAGAGTGGACACTCAGAGCATCCATTTTGAAATATGATACTTTTTCCATTTGGGGGACTCCAACGGTAGACTTATTCGCTACTAGTAACAATGCTAGACTTCCCCACTTCATCTGCCCAGTCCTATATGATCAAGCTTGGCCAGTAGACGCCATGTCAGCACCTTGGGAGTTAGTTATATGTTCTCTCCCTACAAGCTCCTACACAAGGTTCTGCAGAAAATAGAAAAAACACCGGGCCTGTTCATTCTAGTTGCTCTAAACTGTCCATCGGCACCATGCTTTCCTCAACTTCAGCAACTGCTGATAGACAGCCCAAGGAGTCTGCCAGAAACTCAAGACCTAACCCAAAGAAAAGGAAGTCAGTTTTCCACCCAAATCGCAGCGCTTTGAAACTACATGGATTGCTACTCGTCAAGACTTCAAGGAGGCAGGAATTCTTGAAGAACAAACCGTCAGAATTGCTAGCAAAGCAACCAAGAGATTCCATCAACAAAATCTATGACAGCCACTGGAAGGAGTGGTTTCATTGGTGTCACCAGCGGAATGTCTGTCCAATCACTCCCTCTTTACCTGACCTGTTGAGTTACTTAACTAACCTCTTCGACTCGTGCTTAAAAGGATCCACCATTGTGGTACTCCATTCTGTTTTGAACTCAGTTTTTAAAAAGAGAATTGCCGGTTGGCGGCTAAATTCTATTTCTATTGCTTAAAGTGGCACTATCACCGATTTAAAAGCAGACGAAATCTGACAACATCTAGCGCTATGTAGTACCATCTAGCTCTTGCTTGCACCAAGCGAAAGAATGCATAACAGCATTTCTTTTAATGAAAGAAACAAGCCACGCCCTCCTTAATTATTGAGTGAAAATTTGCTTCGTCCTCGTGTACCTAGGAACAATATCATTGCCGCTAGATGGCGCCACGGTATTTTCGTTCGCATTTCAGTCGGTGATAGTGCCACTTTAAACGAAAATGTACACTACCTGCAACCCACCCTACCCTCCCCTCTTTATAGTCACCACCATGACATATTGAGAGAAATTTGCTTTCACATTTGGCATTTAAATGGGCGGGAAGTGCACTTCGGGGTTTGCGAGTTGGGGGTTGGCCAATTAACAATTAAATAGAAAGAGCATTTGAGAATAAAAAAGCTAAAAATTATACTGGTAATGTATATTTTCGTTTAAGCAACAGAAACAGAATTTAGCCGCTACCCGGCAATTCTCTTTTTAAAGACAAAGGCTGAATTTGGCTTGTTCGCAGTGAGTTGGTTCAATACTAACAAATCTTAAAATCAGTTGAACAGCAGGTACTATGCAACTTGTTGGAATAGAAAGATATATGATGGTCCATCAATCTAAAGTTCATAATGAATTCTGGTTTGAACCATTAAGTAGCTGGGGGAAAAGGTTTAAAAATTGAGTAGTCAAACGTAAAAATCGGTGGAAACAATCTTCGGTTTGATATACCGATATATTTGGGTCTTGGTTACCTATCCCTGCTGAACGTATCAGTAAAGCTCGGGATCGGTA
This sequence comes from Lithobius niger, assembly GCA_023313725.1. Taxonomy (NCBI): domain Eukaryota; kingdom Metazoa; phylum Arthropoda; class Chilopoda; order Lithobiomorpha; family Lithobiidae; genus Lithobius; species Lithobius niger. The sequence goes on along the minus strand of JAHWFP010136958.1, from coordinate 30,438 downwards.
TGTGCTCATCCTTAATGTAGCTTAGCTATCAGTAAATTTCATTTATTGCAGAGCTGGAAGCGTATTCTGCCATTGTGTCAGCGTTTCGAGCTCAGGGTGACCTTAGCAAAGATAAGAAGAAAATCCTCCAGGATCTCTGCTCGGTTCTGAGGTAAGTTTATGTAGTTTTTAAAGAGATTTTTCAAGATAATTTTTCACTATGCCCAAGTCCTTTTTGAGGGCCTTTTGAATGCATCATTCAGTTTTTACCAAAACATCGCGTAATTTTATTAACTGTAACGAGGGACAAGAAGTAGTAATAGTTGTTTTAATAATTTTCTAGAATTAGCCTACAATTAATTACATAGCCTGTCCTCTGCTTTGAGCATCAGTTTGGTGAAAACCTCAACCACTGATTAAATTCAGTAAACAGTCACTAAAGACTAAAGCTGTACCGGTGACGTGTGTAACGGCGGATGCTACGACGGCTTAGGTGCTTGTAACTCCCCCGGTTTCCCTGGTGTATGTGGAGTATCAGCTTGAGGTTTTAATGGTGTTTACGACGACTTTTTACGTTCATTAACACAGCATGGGCAACTGTCCCAGGATGGGCGATGGAGCGCCGGTCCTAATTAAAGGGGCCTAACCTTAAACTGTCGGTATCGCTGCCACCAACGGTGGATTTAACTGTTTAACTAGCTAAAATTAAATGATGGGCTACATATTTATATTTTACACTAAAAGACAGTTAATCCATCTAGCAAACGACTGAAGCTTAAAACTCCTGGTTTTATTTTAGCAACAGAGAATGAAAACAACACTTAAGTTTGCTTCTGAGAAGCTTTTGAATACCAATTAATTAAAAAGGCAAAAAGTTTGGAATTCACAAAGTAGCAAGTCACAATTCAAACAACACTTGTGTTTGAGTAAAAGTTTAAATTTTCACGTTAGAAAAAGTAAATCATAGGTGCTCCCGGAGACACCCGCAAGACTTGACAGCCGCAACTGATAGTAGTCTATCTGACAGTATGTTTCTACCTGATCAACCGTCCACAGTTATGTTTCTAAGTTTTCCAAGTACAAAAAGATCAACCTCCCTTAGTTCCTGCAGAAACTGTTCTAAGAAATAAAAAGCCCGGCAATTTTACACTTAGGCATCAGTGTGTTTCAATTTGACTTCCACAAAGATCAAACCGTCAAGTAGTTTAGATTAAAAATCCATTTAAAATAAACTGGAAAAGTTGGTTTTTAGTAAGAGAACCACTCTGACGTTATGGGGTGAGAGAACCTAAGATGCCGCTGCAGGCGTCACCACCATAAATTTCTACAAGCTAGAGAGTTAAAGTTTACATTTAATCTAAAATTTAGAATATGGGGGTCCTAAACTGAACTTTCAAAAGCTAAACTACAACATACGAACCACTACCATTGTGCCCGGCATGGCATTCTCCGGACGTGGCGTCTCCACTCCCGACTGGCGTGACCCTTCTCTAGCTTGAGATCTGTGAGCTGTGCTAACGATTGCGTTCTGGGGCTGGGGTGTTATAGACATAACCGGAAGTTCGCGCGGACGGGCAGGGGAGCTACGGGGTCTGATTGGCTGAGGGCCTTGAGAACAATGGAAAGTGGGAGGAGAAGTCGGTTGAACAAAGGGACTGGGTGCAGGGCCGTTTGAAGGAGTAAAGACATGTAAAGACGGGCCTGTTTTGACTTTTACTCAATTGAACTTTAGGAAATAGGCCTTTACTTTGAAATATTGGCTATGGAATGGATATTTACATGTTTGCAACGTGAATAGGCTCTTGTTAAAGCTTAATACTTGGCTTTGGGTAATGCAGAAAGCATTACTATTAAATTTTATAAGCTTTAACTGTAAACTGCAGTGTTATACACCACAACTAGTTTTGGCGGGGGAGGGGGGCAAAAAAGGGGGATTCGAAGTTTTTGCACAGTTTGACTTTCGGATTGGGTTTGAACAAATCTTTTATAAACATCTTTTGGATTTTAATAGTAGAACAAGCTATCAGTAGTGTTTGAAAGCACTCAGTCGGGTCCTGAGGAGAACTAAAACAAACATATATACAAAATATATAATATATATAAAATATATATATAATATATATAAAATTCGTGTCCGGTAGAATGCCGATGTCTAATTACTTGGACTGGGGGCAGCGTTTCTGGGGGCAAAAGATTATTATAAAAGGCTAAATAAATGAATAAATAGTCTAGCTTAGTTGTATGCTAAAACGCATGAAGTTAAATTGGAGGTTTTAACCTTAAAAGTTAAAGGACAATGTTTGATCTAAGTGGACATTTTTCATAGTAGTTGCGATCGTTCAAATACAATAAAAAATATCACACTTTAAAAATAGTTGTCTGTACATGAGATCGAGGTTTAGTACCTTCGCAGAGGAAGCCCCTCCTAGAATGCAACTAAGCTAGTGTTTGTGGGCTTTATGCCCGAAAATAGGAGTAGAAAATCAAAATACATAAATACAAGTTTCAACAATGGCGGCCATGATGAAGGAGCGCTGCTGGTGGTCTTGGTCGATCTTCAATTGTAGATTTGAGGATCTTCTAGATGGAAAGTTCGAATTTGGGCTTCCCTAAGAGGCTTGTATTAGGACCGGCTATTGAGGTTAAAAATTTGGGCCGATTTGGCCCATTATTGCAAAAACGGCGAGATTTGCCTAGGCGAGGCATTTGGGTGCTCCAACAAAAAAAATTTCAAATTTTTGAAAAACGAGCGTTTTTCGGCGGCACTCGTTTACACGCCCCCAAACGCTGGATATTATTCGGGGTTCCTGAGAACTCGGAATAAAAGCTAGAATGTAAAGGCTAGTGCACACAAGATATGCAATAAGCACAAGACTGCCAAAATATAAAAAAATTGACATGAAATTAAGTACACTGTTTACAGAAATGTTGACTTTGCCGTTTTGTATTTTTGGGGGACCAACGTTTTTGTGGCTCAGAGAACCTTAAGTAAATCAAAAGTTACAAGTTAAAATTTACTGTTTTTGCAACCATTAACTGAATACTGTCCGCGCTGCTTGGTGCAGGAATTTCGTACAAGTATTTGAAAATGGGGCAAAAAGACATTTATCAAGAAACACACTAGTTTGAATAAAAATACAAGGTTTATTTTGTTGTTTCGTTATAACAAATAAATGAGGCCATCTGCTGCTCTGGTAATATGTCCCGTACGGATTCTGCCTCTGCTCAAGTCTAGTCATTTTTTTTATCTGGGATGACTGCGAAATTAACCCTCCGCAGCATTTCAATTAACCTAGCCGCTGCGATAGGGATCGGAGAATCGAATACTATGGGTACGCATAAAATGACCAGCTCTATTTACTGTTAAACTACTCCCACTGGGATGGTTTTAGGTTACCAAACAACTTGTTTACAAGGGTGATGTGACACTAAAGGGTTTAAAGGTATGACCCATAACTTAAACATAACAATACAACACTGGGAAGTTTTGTGGATAAAAACTAACAACCTTTTAACGACAGAGTTGACCTTTTGCCCTCAGAGGTGAGACAGACAGTTTTTTATAAAGAAAACCATTTCGTTTAAAACTTAAAGAAGAGCCAACCGGGGACAGATTGCAGCTCCCCTAGAATGTCCCTAGTGAACATTTAATTAGTGTCGTTACAATCTTTGTTAATATTCTCCCACAAAGGGAGACGTTGATAGTGACAAAAAGAGTAAAACATAGGCACTTAAAATTTTGGTGTGAATGCCAAAACGGGAATTAACTCCCAACTGACCAAAATGACAAAATTAAAAATGCAGGTAAAAATAATTTTCAGTCAATTTGTACTGAAACGAAACGTTTAACAATTAAATGTTTAACGAAAATGCTGGCTTGAGGCAGCAACAATCACTAGATGCTTCCCAGGTTTGTCCAGTAGACTCTGAAGTTTTAAGATTTAAAATTCAGCAAATACACTGTTTTTAGGTTTGGTTGCTCTTAGATGGAGCCACGGTTGTAGCGACAAACTACTCATTGTTTAAAAGAAAACATGCACTGGAAATTTACTTTGTTAGATTTCCGGTTTACTGTAACAAGAAAACTCTTAATTTAGAGAAACTACTTTAGGTTAGGTTTTACAACCTCTGTTTCACTGGAAACACCAATTCAGTGCTAGAGCCATAATAAATGCCTTTATTTCCACCCTAGACTGGCATAGAATTCACACTAAAACATCGGCCCTACTTTTTTACAAAAAAAAATGGTAGTTGAAAAAACTATGTTTAAGTTTCTTACTATCCGCAAAATACTAACCTTCAGTATGTGCTAAATCACCTGATTTGCTATTTAAAATGCCCGACACAGATTTAAAACTCTCCTTTTAAATCTCAGTTGATTAGTTTAGCTAATCCTTCGCTAGGATCGCGCAAGGCGTCTCCTTTATAACACTGTTACAGTGTTTGGTAGATCACTTCACTTCGGGCATCTGTGCTGAACACACAGCTGCTCGGTTTGCTATTGTTCGAATTAAATACGCCATAACGCCCTTTAAAACGCCAAGATGGCGGACGCAGTAAAGTTGAGCGAGTTGCTTACCTCCGGGAAAGTGTTTCCGATTTGTACCTGCAAGAAAACTCCGATCGATTTGCATCCTGCGTGTAGGAATGTAGGAATTGTAATTTTCTAGATTTAAAGTGCGAAGTTTGGGAACTATACGACTCGGCGTCGGTAAAGAAGATTTTAAAGTGTTGGAGGAAGACGGATTTACGTAAGTTGAGTGAGGGGCGTTGAGGTGGTTCGGTGGCTTCCAATTCTAGTGCGTCGGCGATTAAAACACCTCTCGATGTTCGTTTACAAGCCCTGAGTACTGACGTGAACGCGCCTTTAGTTTTCTTGTCTGCTGAGACGATCGCTAATCATTCGGGGAATCCCCCTACTCAGCTGGTCGCCCCAGCCGTTGCCATGGAAACCGAGGTAGTGATTTCTCCGTCGGACTCGTTCCCGTTCGGCGATGACACGCCGCTACGTGAGAGTAATTTACAAATGGTTATTTCTGAGGTGAGAAAAGCAACTAAAACGGATATGAATGTTCAAATGGACATTATGAGATCAACGGTAACTGTCGAAGTTAATTCTAATGTGGATAAACGCTTTGATGCATTTGACAACCGCATTATAAAATTATTGAAGTTGAAAGGAGCGGCTTCTTTGCCTCCGTCAGTGGTGCCATCTGTTGAGCAAACCCCGCGTTTTCAGCCTAGAGTTCCCAAGGTCAAGGTCGTTGCCGACGATACACAAAATGGCGGCTCTCATACAGCCGAATGTCAAGCTCCATGCGCTAGGAAGACGGACAATGTTTCTAAAATCAAGAAGTCGACAAAGAAAGAAGGTAAGGTAAATAATGATGTGGCGGATAATATTAAAAAGCATGGCAAAGGGTCTGATGTGGCAATGGTTTCAATTCAAGCGGACAAGTTCGGGCCAAAGTTTTGTAAAGTGGGCGGAGCAGTGGTTGAAAATAAAAAAGCTCCTGAAAGGTCTAAAACACACATGCCTTCGTGTGATACTAGATCTTGCCCAACCCGTTCATCTCCTTGTCGAGAAAAGACGCAGAAAAAGTCGGGAATTGCCACGAGTAATGGTGACACCCAAGAAAAAAGAGACCCAATTTCGGCGTTGCAAAATACGATTGCGTCGCTCCAATCGGAGATCGATCGTTTAAAAAAAGGGGAAAAAATTGCCGAAGTCACCAAAATGTCAGATTTCATCCGTGAAAGGAACAAATGTAATCTTGAAGGGCGATTGCACGCATCGTGATCATGAAAATAATACTCCCAAACGCCGTTCTAGGGAACTCTTAGGGCACGAAGTTGTTGGTTCACAAAGCGCCAATAAGCATAAACGCCCAACTGCCTGTGATACGCCCAAAGGCCCGGACGCCGACAATACGTCCAAACGCCATGCTAGTAAATCTCCCACCAAGATATTGAAGGACGATTCTGGATTTACATTAAACTGCTCATCAAAACGCCTGTGTAGTGCTTCGGTGAATATCAGTGAGTCTTCAGTTATGCACCATGCATCAATAAAACCACATGTTGGTCACAAAACTTTGCATAGATCTAGCGCTTCTTCTAAACGCCATTTGGGTTCGCCTATTCGACAACGGGACTACATCCCGGAGCTGCATCACAAATCTCGGCATGATGATTTTATTGACTCCCAGCATCCTGACTGTAAACGCCCCCATGATCAATCTCATTCGCAACATGAAAATTTGAAAAGCCGGAAACTGGATTTTGTTGATTCCCGCCGTTTCGGGCATGCAGACTCCGAATATCCGGACGAATATGACTCAACCACGGGTACTGATGATTTTTCGGATAAAAACATTATGGGGAAGGCGCCGGCTGCTGGCTCAAATACCGACATTTTTGAAGAAGGGCCAGATTTTGTTCACTGGGACGTTTTTCATGCTGCATTGATTCGTAGCCTCTCTGATTCGAAGAAGTACTGCAAAGATTTTGTTCCCCCTGAAGTAAATCCGGACGATCCTCCAATGGACACTCTTTCAAACTCTGGGGGAGAGCGTGTAGCTCCGCTTCATATGCCTCAATCTGCCGTTGCATTTCGTCAGCTCTTGAACCAAGAAAGTTTGACTCGCAAACATGAAAAGTTAATTTCAGTTTCAAAGCCTTTTTTCCCTCATGACCTGAAACTCAAGAAGCATTTTTTCCGGTCTACTGGAAGGGGTGCTCCTAACAAGCGTCGGTTTGAAACCTTCGAAGCTGCTGAGTACATTCCCGCGTACCAAACAATGGAGGCTGATTCGACTTTGAAGACCCCTTCTTCTATTTCGGTACCCATGTCATTCTATGAGGAGGACGAGGCCGTTCTTCGTGCTGCAATGCGTGCTAATTCCCACGCTGAATTGGCTTATTCTGGGACGGCCAACACCATAAAGCACTTGATCGCCGAAAAACCGGAACTTGCGGACCATCCCTTGATCGAAGACTATCGGAACTTAATGAAGAGAGCTTCTTCATTCCACAAAGATTGTTTCGCTTGCAGTTCGCGATTGCTTCTTAACATGGTCTTCAGACGGAGGGACGCCGTGCTTCAGTCTGCTGTCAACACTCCAAAAGAAGTCCTAGGCCAATTACGCTTAATGCCGATCCACGGCTCGACCGACCTATTCAGAGGCAAACTCCTTGAACTCGCCCCGGAGTTGCGCGATAAGGGGAAACCTGTCTCAACCAAAAAACATCCCTTCTTCAGCAAAAAGATGAAGAACGCAAGTTATGGTTATCCCAAGAACCTGCCTCAGGAACAACAAAAGGATGGAAGAGTTGACAAGCAGCCTAAGAACCCAGCGGTTCCCGACCACCCTAGGTCACGGTCGCCCTTTCCGGATAATGCCCCTCTCCAGAGCAGGGGAAGGGGCAGACGATTTGGCAGGGGGCGTGGATCCTTCAGAGGAAGTGGATCTTTCAGAGGAAGAGGACGACGGCCTCGCTATTGACGGGGGCCTGCCTCTTCACCGCCAGGTGGGGGGGGGGTCGGCTACAATGTCACATCAAGCAGTGGCGAGAAATCACGACCGACACTTTCACGCTTTCAGTGGTCGAACATGGCTATCTTCCTCCATTCCACTCTCGTCCAGCCACCACATACAGGCCTCCCCTCTGGATTGTAGACAAAAAAGAAGGCGTAGGTATGGGAAAAGAAATCGAGAAGCTGCTCGAGAAAGGGGCAATCGAGTTGTCGCCTCCAAACACAAAAGGGTTCTGGAGTCCTGTAAGAGTTATAGGCAAGAAAGGTGGAGGGACAAGGTTGATTTTCAAGCTTCGAAAACTCAACCAGCACCTGACGACCGAGCATTTCAAGATGGAAACAATACAGTCAATTCGGGAGGCACTTCAGCGCGACGAATACACTATTTCAATAGACCTGGAGGATGCCAACCTCCACGTTCCGTTACATCCATCGGTTCGTAATCTGTTTCGTTTCTACGTAAAAAGGAAAACATACCATTTCAAGGTGCTTCCTTTCGGCCTGGCGACAGCTCCTCAAGTTTTTACAGCAGTTCTTCGGCCAGTGCTTGCTCATCCTCATCTCAACAACATCAGGGCGCACGCTTATATAGACGACTGGCTGGTTCGGAATCTTTCAAGAACTCGACTCCTCCGTCAGAAAGAAGAATGCCTTCGTCTGTTCCAAACCTTGGGTCTAGGGGTCAATATAGGGAAGTCGAGACTCACACCCGCAAAGGATTTCGTGTTACTGGGGGCTCATTTTCATCTTTCCAGCTTCACAGTTCATCCATCTCTGGAAAGAGTCGTAAAGCTTCAAGCAAACATGGAAGATCTTCTGGGGAAAAAGGAAATCTCCGCCCAGGAATTGGCGTCCAGCATAGGTCTCATCGATTCGTGTGCCAAACTGGTACCTCAAGGTCAATGGAAAGCGAAACCGATTCACTGGTTTCACAATCTGGAATGGTATCCTCAGACGAGTTGGGAAGATGTCATCTCTCTTTCGAACCTTCCGAGGCAAGTAGTCAACTGGTGGAAAACAAAGGAGAACTTAATGGAAGGGGTCCCGGTTCAACGGCCTCCGTCCGAGGGGCTTCTCTTCACGGATGCGTCGGGGACAGGATGGGGAGCTCACTTCGAAGGTCTCCAATCTTCAGGCCAGTGGACAGAAGAAGATCTCTCCAGCCACATAAATGTCTTGGAACTCGGAGCGATTCGTCTGGCCATTCTGACCTGGAAACATCACCTTCAAGGGAAAGTTCTCACCGTGATGACCGACAACACCACTGCAGTCTCCAATGTGAACAGGGGAGGTGGGACGCATTCAGCATCAATGATGGAAGAAACTTCGAGACTTTTTCAATTGTGCGAAGACAACAACATCCAGCTTCAGCATCGTCACATCGCCGGAAAGCTGAATGTGTTAGCCGACGAGCTCTCGCGTCAGGATTTAATTCCAACGACGGAATGGAAGCTGGACCCAGCAATTTGTCGGGCTCTCTTCCAACGTTGGGGGACTTGGTGGATTAGGGCCAAGGTGGATTTGTTTGCCACCCGCTTCAATCACCAATTGCCGAGCTTTGTATCCCCATTTCCGGACGAGAAGGCTTGGGCAACTGACGCTCTGTCGATGTCATGGGATGGGATCTTTGCATATGCATTTCCCCCTTTCTCCCTTCTTCAATCAACTCTCAACAAGATCAGGGAATCGAAAGGGATCTTTATCCTGATAGCACCTCTATGGCCTGCTGCTCCTTGGTTTATCGACATAATGGAGTTAAAGAAGGAGGAACCGATCCCACTTCCGGTCTCGCGATTCTTCCTGACCCTGCACAACAAGACTACAATACATCCAAAGCCGGAAGTCCTTTATCTTCACGGGTAGAGGTTGTGACTGCTCTTCTCAAGAAAGAGGGTTTTGAGTCTCCGGTGACCAACAGGATCATTCACTGCCTCAGAGGCTCGTCCATAAAAAATTATGAGATAAAGTGAAAAAATGGCATTTTTGGTGCAAATCTAAGAACCTGAACCCGATTAAGCCGTCTGAATTTTCATTGGCCTCCTTTTTTGAAGAGCTTTTCCAAAAAGGCCTTGCTCCATCTGCAATAAAAAGATACAGGTCGTCTATGAACTCTGTTCTTTCATGCCAGGGGGATAAGAAACTTATAGGAAGTAAAGTGATTTCAAGACTCATGTCGGCATTCGAAAATGAGAGACCTAGGACCAGACAGCTGTTCCCTAGATGGAACTTGCCCTTAGTTCTTTCAAGTCTGGAAAATCCACCTTACGAACCAATCCATTCAGCCTCGCTTCTACATCTTTCCCAAAAGACGGTATTTCTCGTGGCACTTGCATCTGCTGCGAGGCAGAGCGAATTGGCTGCCTTCTCACGAGAAGACAAACACATTCGTTTCTCTAGGGACTGGTCTTTGGTCTCACTCACTTTCCCTACTCAGTTTCGGGCAAAAAACTCGAAGCCCGATGTGGCCCTTAGACCTGTCGTGATCAAGGCTCTTGCTCCAGTTGTAGATCCAGAGGGGAATGAAAGGACGCAATGTCCAATAAGGGCTCTCCGCAACTATTTGGTTAGAACCAAAATTCCTGAGTCAAAACAACCAACAGCAGAACGAAGAGTACCTCCAACTGCGCTTTTTCTGCAAGTTGACAAAGCAGGGGTCCTTCAGCCGATACCCATGACCTCTTTTAAGCTAGGAAAGTGGATATACGAAGTCGTTAAAAGAGCTTATGACTTGGGCCCAAATCATCTGGACTTGCCAACGGAGGTGCGAGCGCATGAATTCAGAGCTTTGGCTGCTTCCCGCCCGTATGGATCCGGAACACCACTGGACGAAGTTGTGGCTGCGTCTTCATGGAACAACCGCAATATGTTCATTTCCCATTATCTGCGTGACGTGAGTGCGTCGAGAGGTGAAAGGACGATGAAAGAACATGTGGCAGCAGGCAGTCGAATCGGACATTGATTTAATTCTATCTATTATAAATTGCTTTCACGGAGAGAAAGTTGCACAACAACGAGGCTGAATGAATGAACAAGTGTCTTGTAAATAATGGAGAACGCATACACTGGTGAAAGTGACACTATAAAGTTTCACAACGTGCAAGTGGTACAATCTAGGATGGCCACATTTGCACAGATAAGTGACACATCACAGTGGACAGATAAACTGGCACAGTGAAGTGAAGTGTAACAAACTTATGTGAAACAGGGGAGAGACCATAAAGAAGAAAGCACCAACAAGTTATTGAGGTGGGTAATTTTCTTGAATTTAAAATTAATGGTCTGTGACAGTGTCGTCTGATATGTGTGTTGAAAGGTGAAATCTCAGCGGGTTCGTGCTGACCCTCCCACCAATAGGACAAAGTCAGCACATACTGAAGGTTAGTATTTTGCAGATAGTAAGAAACGAAAATTTTAACACTGTTTAAAATTAGTTTTTACTATCCTAACCTTCAGTAGAACCCACCCATCCTCCCCGCTTCGCAGAACCCACTGTTAACCATGTGTTGCATCGGTCGAAGTGAAGTGATCTACCAAACACTGTAACAGTGTTATAAAGGAGACGCCTTGCGCGATCCTAGCGGAGGATTAGCTAAACTAATCAACTGAGATTTAAAATAAGAGTTTTAAATCTGTGTCGGGCATTTTAAATAGCATATCAGGTGATTTTAAGCACATACTGAAGGTAAGTATTTTAGGATAGTAAAAACTAATTTTAAACATTGTTAAAATTTTCGTTTTTTATTTGCTTAACACACTGGTTTTAATTTAGATTAAAATCCAGCAATTTAACTTTACAAAACTCTGGAAAAAAATCAAAGCATATAGGGGGAACGCTTTTAATGCCGACCTTTAAATTACTTGTTTCCAACTTATGATTGGGGGAAGTTAACTCACATAACTTAAGCCATTCATCAAAGCTAAACTCGCCAATTCTGGGTTTTTCTGCCATGACTAAACTTTTGTTTATATCACTAGCTGACAAACTTCGTTTCATTTTGCCTTTAAGAGGCAGGTTCCACGCATTTTTCGTTGCTTGTTTACACCAACAAAGATGGCGACAGTCCATCCATTGGTCAAGGGAGGGGACTTGGGTCTCATTAGCTCGTAATGGGTTAACCTCCGAAGATTTCAGCAGATCCTTTTCGTCTGCGCTTGAGGACTTAACGACGATTGGTGAAAGCACTGTGGGGGTTTGGGACTTGACCAATCCCGCGGGGCTGGGTTGTTTACGGTGGTTCTTAGGTTTCTTTGATTGACGTGGGCTATGTCTGACGGGGGGCGTAGCCACCTCGACTGGCAGGGACGAAAAATCACGGGGCGTGGCGATTACTGGTCTGTGCTGTAGGTTTAACGATTCTAATCCTGGCACGCCCAAAACAACATCGTAGATCGAATTGTTGACCGGTGTAATGCATGCTACTGATTTTAACACTGTGCCATTATCTAACCTTAGGCTTAGATTTACCTGATCTAATGTAAACACTTGTCTACACAAGGCAGTTTGACATTGAACCCTCCGTTTTAAACGTGGCCAATCCCTAGCGAGTTTGGTGCTAACTAGCGAAACTGTGCTTCCGGAGTCGCATAAAATATTAATTTTATTTTTCCCTATGCTACCGGACAGCATACTAGCCTTAAGAATTTCACTAGCATTTTTCCCAACTGGGAAACTTGCATTAGCTTGCTGGGGTTTCGAGTTAAGCTCGGGGCATGCACTACGAAAATGATGGGGAAAATTACGCACGTAGCAGCGCCTAACTCTATCTTGATTTAGGTTAGTTTTTTCACTAGCGCTAATGTTTATTGTAGGGTCCCCCCCTGGGTTATCTGCTTTCACACTGACAGATCCGGCCGGATTAGCTGCCGTGTTGTGGTTACGGTTGTGACCACGCTGTTGACCAGTAGGTTTAGAACCTTGGTTCGACGCTACAGCTATGGGCTGTGTTTTGGCTGCACGAGTGGCAGTTTCGGTAGCAATCTGTTTATTGCGGGTTGTGAATTCGTCTCAAAGTTGGGCTGCTTCAGCCAACGTCCCTAACTTAATTTGATCAGGGATCCATTTCCTAAGTTAGGTAGGGCAAGATTTATAAAATTGCTCTAAAAGCATTAGATTGTAAACGAGCGCCACCGAAAAACGCCTATTTTTCAAAAATTTGAAATTTTTTTTCTTGAGGCACCCAAATGCCTCACCGAGGCAAATCTCACCGTTTTTGCAATAATGGTCCGATTCTTACAAACTCTTCGACATTCAATAGCCTGTCCAAGACTCTTGGGGAAGCCCAAATCCGGACTTTCCATCAAGAAGAACCTATAAACTACGTTTGAAGATCACCTCAAACCCACCACATCGCACCTTCATCATGGCCGCCATTATTGAAACTTGTATTTATGTATTTTTACTTTATCCTTTTTCTTTTAGGGCAAAAAGCCCAAACACACTAGCTTAGTGCATTTTAGGAGGAGCTTCCTCTGCGCAGGTACTGAACCTCGAGGATTTGTACAGACAACAATTTGAAGTGTGATATTTTTTATTGTGTTTGTCGGCCGCAATCCATATGAAAAATTTCCGCAATGATCAATTTTAACTTCAAAATTTTAAACGTTAAACGTTCCCAGTTAATTAATGCGTTATACCATCCTCCTAAGCTAGTTTATTTAACCACATTTTATACTGTATAATAATCTTTTACCCCCAGAAATGCTATCATGTGTCCAAACCTACTACGACCTGGCATTCTGCCGGACACGAATTTTTAGTGTATATATGTTTGTTTTAGTTCTCCTCTGGACCCGACTGGACCTTTCAAACACTACTGATAGCTTGAGCTACTATTAAAAACCAAAAGATGTTTATAAAAGATCTGTTCAAACCCAATCCGAAAGTCAAACTGTGCAAAAACTTCGAATCCTCAATTCCCCCCCCCCCCCCTCCCCAGCCAAAACTAGTTGTGGTGTATAACACTGCAGTTTACAGTTAAAGCTTATAAAATTTAATAGTAATGCTTTATGCATTACCCAAGCCACAGTATCAAGCTTTAACAAGAGCCTATTCACGTTGCAAACATGTAAATATTCAATCCGTAGCCAATAATACACAGTAAAGGCCTATTTCCCAAAGTTCAATTGAGTAAAACTCAAACAGGCCTATCTTTTCCGTCTTTACATGTCTTTACTCCTTCAAACGGCTCTGCACCCAATCCCTTTGTTCAACCGACTTCTCCCACTTTCCATTGTTCTCGAAGCCCTCAACCAATCAGACCCCCGCAGCTATCCTCGGCGTCCGCGCCTACTTCCGGTATTGTGTATAAAACCCCAGCACCAGGACTCAATCGTTAGCACAGCTCACAGATCTCAAGCTAGAGACGCCATGTCCGGAGAATGCCATGCCGGGCACAATGGTAGTGGTTCGTATGTTATAGTTTAGCTTTTGAAAGTTCAGTTTAGGACCCCCATATTCTAAATTTTAGTTTAAAACTTAACTTAACTCTCTAGCTTGTAGAAAATTATGGTGGAGACGCCTGTAGCGGCATCTTAGGTTCTCTCTCCCCATAACGTCAGAGTGGTTCTCTTAATAAAAACCATCTTTTTCAGTTTATTTTAAAATGGATTTTTAATCTAAACTAAATGACGGTTTGATCTTTGTGGAAGTCAAATTGAGACATACGGATGCCTAAGTGTAAAATTGCCGGGCTTTTTATTACTTAGAACAGTTCTCAAGGGAACTAAGGGAGGTTGATCTTTTTGTACTTGGAAAACTTAGAAACATAACTGTGGACGGTTGATCATGTAGAAACATACTGTCAGACTTTTATCAGTTGCGGCTGTTGAGTCTTGTGGGTGTCTCCGGGAGCACCTAATATTACTTTTTCTATTGTGAAAATTTAAACTTTTATTCAAACCAAGTGTGTTTGTCTGATTTTGCGATGTACTAAGGTATATTCAAACTTGCTGCTTTTAATTAATTTGATTCAAAAGCTTCGAAGCAAACTATAATGTAAAGTGTTCTTTATTCTCTGTTGCAAAAATAAAATCAGGAGTTTTAAGCTTCAGTCGTTTGCTAGATTGATTAATTGTATTTTAGTGTAAAATAAATATGTAGCCCATCTTTAATTTTAGCTAGTAAAACAGTTAAATCCACCGTTGGTGGCAGCGATACCGACTGTTTAAGGTTAGGCCCCTTTAATTAGGAACGGCGCTTCATCCCCCATGCTGAGACAGTGTCCATGCTGTATTGAATAACGTAAAAAGTCGTCATTAACACCGATTAACCTCAAGCTGAAACTCCACGTACACCAGGGAAACCGGGGGCGTTACAAGCACCTAAGCCGTCGTAGCGTCCGCCGTTACAAGATTGACAAGTTTGTCATAGTCCCGGTTAACCTTAGCTAAAGCTAACCAACGAGTGAACAACGTTTCTAATTCAAACGCGTAGTCGAAAAATTGCTGGTCTACTTCTTTCTTTACAGAGCGAAACTGCGTTTGTACTGACTCTTTTGTGTGGACAAAACGGGCAAGCAATTTATTTTTTAACTAAATCGTAGTCTTGCATTTCAGCGTCTGTAAGCTGATCGCAAACTTTAATGAAAACCTCACCGACGAGGGGTTGGAGTCCCGTGACCCATTGATCTCTAGGAATCTTTTGACTAGGCATTGTGCGTTCAAAAATCTTAAGAAAACTGTCAATTTCAGTTTCAGGCATCCAGTTGTTGACGAGACGAACTACTTCCGCAACTTTACCATGTCTTGCAACTGGATTTGGGGGAGCTGTGGGAGTGCCGTTAGTTCCGTTTGGAGCAGGGTTATGACTTAAGATCGCAGAATTTAGCTTTGCTAATTCTAGCTGCTTGTCTAACTTGGCTAGTTCCATTGCACTAGCACGATCGTTAATTTGGGCTTCTTGGTCCCTTTCTTGGGCTTTAAGAGCAGCTTCCCTGTCTTTATGGGTTAATTCATGAGCCCGGCATTTTTCGGCATCCGCCACTTCTAGGGCTCTTAACTTCAACTCTTCTGCTTTCAGAAAAAGTTCATTCTCCTTAACGGCTAATTCTTTTTTAGTTAAAAGGATAGCTTCTCTCTTTTCAATAGCGCTCGCTAATGCATCAGAGAGTTCGTTTAAGTCTAATTTGCCATCTTCGAGGGCTGCTCGTAAGATTTGTTGGGATTCGGTTCTAGAATCACTGACTGTAAATCCTAAATTCAAACAAGCCTTCTTTAGGTCTTTGTTTTGCAAATCATGAATGATTTCTTCGAGTTGATCCATTTCGGACATTTTTACGTTTTAACATTTACACCAGTTTCAAAATAAAACTTTTATAAATGAAACAAAAATTAAAAGCAGCCGCTTGACATTTTACGTTAAGTTTGAATTAATAAGTGCGAATTAATAACAAAACTTCTCTCCCAAATCCAGTAAGCTACTACACAAAAATACACTTTCAAGAACCTCCAGCACTATGGTATATGAATAGCTAAATTGCATAAATGCTATCAACTACAATACTCGGCTTGGCGGCCTCTTAGCATATCTCATGTACACTCACCCTATTTTTGGTACAATCGCTGTACGGTCAGTCTGTCCTTTCTGTTTCCATCGCAGCACGGGAAGTCCGGCACTGAAGCTTGGAGTTGAACGTCTTTGGCGGTCTAATCCACTGGGACCTTGGTGGGCACACGCAAAATCCACTGCTTGGCTGAACGGAGCACCTGAATCTTGTTGATTACGGTTCTTCCTACAGCATCGGTTGGGGTAGAGGCATCTCACGGCGGGTGGACGTCTACTGGAAGCGGCAGCTGTTGCTTCCTGACGCCGGCAGTTGTTGGAGCTGATGGGCGGTGGTTGTACTTTTTTATAACTTTAGTACGACATCTGCTTCGTGACTTTTTTAGCTTGTCACAGGCATCTACTTCGTGGCCATGTTTAGCTGGACCACAGACGTCTAGTTGGAAGTGGCTTGCAACCTTCTAGGTTTTCGGTTTTGTAGCATGGCAGGGGGGAAACGCTTGACGGGAACAGCACCTGTTCATCCCACCACTGCCACCAGTTGTAACGGCGGACGCTACGACGGCTTTTGTGCTTGTAACGCCCCCGGTTTCCCTGGTATACGTGGAGTATCAGCTTGAGGTTTTAACGGTGTTCACGATGACTTTTTATGTTCATTAACACAGCATGGGCAACTGTCCCAGGATGGGGGATGGAGCGCCGGTCCTAATTAAAGGGGCCTAACCTTAAACTGTCGGTATCGCTGCCACCAACGGTGGATTTAACTGTTTAACTAGCTAAAATTAAATGATGGGCTGCATATTTATATTTTACACTAAAAGACAATTAATCAATCTAGCAAACGACTGAAGCTTAAAACTCCTGGTTCTTACTATCTGCAAAATTACTTACCTTCAGTTCTTATGCTAAATTCGCTAATTTGGCTTTTCCCATGCTCAAAATAAAAATTGTCCCGATTTTTGATTTCAACGCTAATTGCCAGTTTACACCGCTAGGCGCGCTGCGCAGCATGCCTGCCTCCCGTGGGGAAAACCCCATTCGCCTTTGAGCACGCGACAGTAAAGGTCGAGTGTACGGCTTGGATTCCCATAAAAATGGAGGACAAAGAAAGTCGAGACGTTGAAAGTGCGCTAATCGAAACGGGAGACGAAGAAGTTGATAATGTCAACGAATTATTGAGAGGAGGAAAGTATCCATCATGCACCTGCCAAAAGACGCCGAAAGACTTGCATCCACTTTGTAGAAGGTGTCGACAGTGCAATTTTGTCGATAACATTTGTGATATTTGTGCACTGCACAAGGCTGAAACCGTGAAGAAAGTGCTCTACACGTGGAAGCATTCCGACCAGAAGAAGGCACAGCTTAAAAAGAAAGCAGAAAAACACAAGGCAAGCCTGGATGACCGTTTAGCAAGCATGAGCCGGGACCCGGATGCGCCGATTTTCATGAAAGACATGGTGAGCGTGGCAGATTTCGAAGGGTTCGAAGATAATGAAAAGTCAAATTATCCAGAAGGTTCCTTGGGCTCTATGCTTACGGCAGCTCGGGAGACGGCTCTTTCTGTAGTGGAAACTAAAACCAATAAATTGGAATTGAATGTCAGTACGAAGGTGATCGACCACGTGGACCTGAAACTTAGTGAAATGCAGCAGTCAATTCAAAGCCAATTAGCTGGATTAATGGCCAGTATGAACGTTCTGGTAGCGCAAAGTGCCCAACCTATTAAACCGTCAACTAATGACTAAAACGTAAGCATGGTAACCTTGAACAATGACTTATCCGTGCAATTGGAGGTGACCGATGTTAACGGGAAGCAAAGAACAAAGGGTTCGCCGCACGGGAACACAAAGGGTTCGCCGGCGATCAGTTGAATGGCGCCAAAACAACAGAAACAAGATTCAAAAAAGCATCCGGCTGCTCAGAAAGACAACCAGCCTAGCAAGACTTCGTCAGGTAATTTGAGTAAGGAAAAAGGAATTGGAAAGCATTCCAAATTAGTGCCACCCCAGTCCGCTCCCAGAAAAGGGTAGGCGGACAGGGAAGTGAGTCGAAAAGTGGCAAAAATACCCTACCCGCACCCAAGAAAGGGGTAAGCGGGAGGGCTAGCGATGCGAACGCTTCGCTGAGAACTGGCGATTGGGCGTTGCGATCGATAAGTGACACGACAGGGGACTGCCAGACGGCCAGTTCGCCGGCGATCCGTCACGAACCGCCGAAGAGTTCCGGTTCGCTGGCGGCAAGCTCGTGCGGAGGCAGCAAACAGTTGGTTCGCAAAACGAACAGAGAAGCAGGTGGTTCGCTGGTGGGAAAGGAACAGCAACACAAAAGCAGATGCGGTTCGCCAGTTCGCCGGGATGAACAGACACGAGATTCGCTACCCCGGACTATGCATCGCAATCAAGGATTGCAAACGTCACCAGTGAGGGCAGTGGCACCCTTCTCAGAACACATTGATGAGGATGCACATTCGGAAGATAAGGAAGAGGATTATAGTGACGATGGGGTGAGATTGGGATATTTTCCAGAAGACAACAACGGCGAGGAGTACGACGAACTCGACGGACAAGAATACGAGGAATACCACACTTACCAAAACAGAAAGAGGGCATGTGAACACTCAGTCCCAAGAAACACCGGCTAAGCTCAGGAGAGTACAGTTTAACGAAGATTCTATCTTTATTGATAATAGATCCTTTGATGAAGAACAACACAAGGAAGAGCAATGGAGGAAGGAAATAACAAGGAAACCACGGATTCCCGAGTCAACGGACCACGACGACCCGTTCGAAGAGGGACCGGGTTTGATTAGCTGGAAAGCCTTCGCCGGTTTCACCCTTAAATATCTGAAAGAGACGCCCTTTTGTAAACAGGCGGCACCAGTGGAGGTTAATCCAGAGGACCCACCAATGGAGCCCCTAGCTAACGCAGGCAGCACAAAGATGGCCCCCGTACATTTACCACATCAGCAGTGGCGTTTCGACAACTTTTAAACAACGAATCTCTGACTAGGAAAGATTGCCAGCCAATTTCGGTCGCTAAGCCTCTCCCGCCACACGACCCGAAATCAGCAAAGATGTTTTTTACGGCAACAGGAAAGGGGGCGCCGCCCAAAAAACGTTATAAAACATTTCCCGAAGCGGAATACTTTACGGAATGGATGGAGTTAGAGCTAGACTCGACAATCAAAACACCAGCATTTATCAAAACTTCAATGCAGCTACACGACAACGACGAAGCAATGCTGAGGTGCAGCATAAGGGCCAACTCACATGCGGAATTGGCATATTCTGCGTCGGTGGCAGCAATTAACTCACTGGTAAACGAGCAACCCGAACTCAAGGATAATCAGACGATTAGGGAATGTCTCCGCATCATGAAGAGGGTTTCGTCTTTCCAACAAGACAGTCTGAACTGGTCGTCAAGACTACTACTCAACTCGGTGTTTCGTAAGAGAGACGCTTTATTAGAACCGGCTTCCACGATCCCCACGGACGTCGCAGGACAATTAAGGCTTCTCCCAATCCACGGCGCAAAAGAAGTGTTTGACGGGAAATTGCTCACCTTAGCACCAGAACTAAAGGAGAAAACGACCGACTGGGACGCAAGCACCGTCAATGAGGGGTTTTAGGGGCAGGGCGAGACCAATGATGAGGGCGTTCGCCACATACCCAAATTATACCACAGGGTTAATGCAACCAGACGGCAGAAGCAAGAGAAACGTCAGGAATGACAAGAAAAACGACATGCAGCCATTTCGCGAAGGAGCCCCTTCCCAAACTAGGGGGAGGGGGGCGGGTACATCCCAAGAAGCAGAGATCAAGGTAGAGGAAGCGGTCATAGACCAGGAACTAGACATTGACATAGCGGAGAAGTTTTCCCCCATTCACCGACAGGTGGGGGGAAGACTGTCGAAACACTTGGCCGACTGGGAACAAGTAACTTCAGACCAATTCATCCTGGAGATATTGAAGAACGGCTACTACCCCCCCTTTTCTTCACGACCAGCTCTGGCTTCCAAGCCACCACAGGAAACGAGACAGGAAGTACCTGGACTACAAGAAGAAATCAACAAGCTTTTGGAAAAAGGGGCGTTGGAACTGGCACCTCCGGGCACGAAAGGGTTCTGGGGTCCAGCTCGAGTGATCCCGAAGAAAGGGGGAGGAACGCGCTTAATCTTCAATCTGCGGAAGCTGAACAGCCATTTAAAGAAGGAACATTTCAAAATGGAAACGATTGGAAAGATTCGGGAAGCCTTGCAAAAAGGAGAATACACGGTGTCTGTGGGCTTAGAAGATGCGTATCTCCACGTACCACTACACAGGAAGGTGAGACACCTTTTCAGGCTGGTTCACAAGGGCATTTCATATCAATTTTTGACTCTGCCATTCGGACTGTCGACGGCACCGCAGGTGTTTACAAGGGTCTTGAAGCCAATTCTAGGGGTGCTCCATTGCGAAGGAGTGAGAGCACATGCGTACCTAGACGATTGGCTGATACGATGCTTGTCACCAACCGTTCTATTCTCTCAACTGGACAGAAGCCTAAGGTTGTTCCAACGGCTAGGATTGGGCATCAACTTTCTGAAGTCGCGGCTCACTCCCCTTCAGAAATTTACGTTCCTGGGAGTGGACTTCTATTTAAGCAAATGCATGATTCGCCCTTCGGCAGAAAGGATCGAAAAAACACAGAAGACCCTGAAACAAGTACAACGGAAGATAGAGATTTCAGCAAGAGATCTGGCGTCTGTAATAGGACTACTAGACTCGATTACAACACTGGTACCCCGAGGACAGTGGCACGTAAAACCGATACACTGGTTCAGGAAAGAAGAGTGGAACCCACGAACTTCTTGGGCAGACATCATCAAGTTGGACATCCCAGACATGAGCTGGTGGAGGAAGAAGGAAAACCTACAAGCAGGAGTCCCACTAAAGGAACAAGAAGCAAATATCTTACTGTTCACGGATGCGTCTGCCAAAGGCTGGGGAGCCCACCTAGGGGAATTAACGTTGGCAGGGAGTTGGGACGAAACAGAAGCAGGCATGCACATCAACCTACTCGAATTAAGGGCAGTTCGACTAGCAGTGGAGACTTGGAGACATTTATTGAAAAACAAGCATGTAGGGATAATGTCGGACAATACAACCACGGTAGCCTACATAAAAAGAGGTGGAGGAACACATTCCAGGACCCTGATGGAAGAAACGACGAGACTCATGGAAGTTTGCTCCCAAGACTCTATACATCTGATCCCGAGACATATACCGGGTCGTCAAAACGTGTGGGCAGACGAGCTATCAAGGAAAGACCAGATACCGACAACGGAATGGCGGCTGGACCCACTAATCTGCGCAGCCCTGTTCGAAAAGTGGGGACGGCCGTATGTGGATCTATTCGCAACGAACACAAACACACAACTACCAAACTACGTGTCTCCGTTCCCGGACCCGCAAGCATGGGCAACGGATGCTTTGTCAATTTCATGGAAGGGGATGTGCGGCTACGCGTTCCCACCCTTTAGTCTCCTCCAACAGGTACTGAACAAGATTCGAGAGAGTTCCGGGTCATTCATACTCGTAGCACCGTTCTGGCCAGCAGCAGCATGGTTCCCGGACCTAATGGAAATGAGAAAAGAAGAACCAGTTTCGCTACCCTTGACAGTAAACTTTCTTACTCAACACAGGGGCGCAACAGTCCACCCTGCCCCAGAAGTGCTACACCTTCAAGGGTGGAAACTCTGAAATCATGCCTGAGAGAAGAGGGGTTTTCTACCGAGGTAGCGGACAGACTGCTGCAGTCAGTAAGGAAGTCAACATCCAAGATGTACGAGGGACAATGGAAGAGGTGGTTCGTTTGGACATCAAACCACGGATGTGACCCCTGCAACCCGTCAGTTATAAACATCTCGCAATTCCTGGAGGAATTGTTTGCGAAGAATCTGTCCCCCACGTCCATCAAAGGGTACAGATCCGCAATCAATTCAGTACTCACGTGCATGGGCAGGAAGAAGGTGGTGTCAAACCCCATCTTAACCAAACTCATAACGGCATTTGAAAACGCGAGACCGAGAACACGAACCCTGTTTGCTAAATGGAGCGTGCCCTTAGTACTTACCAGCCTGTCGCTACCACCTTTCGAACCCTTGGCATCGGCTTCCCTGAACATGCTAACACTCAAAACAGTGTTTCTTGTAGCACTGTCATCAGCCGCAAGACAGAGTGAGGTGGCGGCCTTCTCGAGGGGAGAAGGACATATAAGGTTCGCAAGGGACTGGTCTTCGGTGTCGCTAATCTTCCCTGCAAATTTTAGGGCAAAAAATTCAAGACCAGACGAGGCTCCGTCACCAGTAGTGATCCACGCCATAGGACACGGAAAACAGAGGAAGTGACGAAAAGTTGCAGTGCCCAATCCGGGCGTTAAAATTTTACCTGGAGAAAACGGCGAAGGTGAAAGAAAAAGAAGACTAGGGAGTAGCAGGAACACCACTCTTTTTGGATATTGACAAAGCATCAGGGGAATTTGTCAATAAACCAGTGACACCGTTCAAACTGGGTAATTGGATATGCCAGATTATCAAGAGAGCATATAAGACGAGCCCGGACCATGTTGACGTCCCTAAGGAGATAAGGGTACACGAATTACGAGCCTTGTGAGCTTCATGGGCTTATGGCAAAGGCACACAGTTAGACGAGGTGGTAGCAGCTTGCAAGTGGAAAACCAAGAACACTTTTATTAAGCACTACCTCAGAGACGTAAGCAGAGAGAGTGGAGCAGAAATGGTGGCCCAGAACATAGTCACTGGTTCGAAGAAGAGCCAGTAAACAACGAATGAGCGCTCAATGGGAGGAAAAGCGGACATTTGACCAGTGCAAATCACGGGAAGATGTCCAAGTGGGTGAGAGACGGTGGACCTAGGTCTAGGAAGAACTAGGACACCGACACACGGAGAGAAGACATGGGCAATAAGGAGACAACACCAAGATCTGGAGGTGAGTGTGCTAGAAATGGTTAGATAAATAAGTATTATCATTGTGTGAAGAGTAAGTTTGTAACTCCCACCACCTAACTGACAAAGTCAGCATAAGAACTGAAGGTAAGTAATTTTGCAGATAGTAAGAAATGAAAATTTTAACTTGTTAAAATTAGTTTTTACTATCATAAAAATTACTTACCTTCAGTTCAACCCGCCCGCCTCCCCGCTGAGGAACAAGAAAGGTTCAAAAGCGAATGGGGTTTTTCCCACGGGAGGCAGGCAGCTGCAGCAGGCATGCTGCGCAGCGCGCCTAGCGGTGAAAACTGGCAACTAGTGTTGAAATAAAAAATCGGGAGCATTTTTATTTTGAGCATGGGAAAAGCCAAATTAGCGAATTTAGCATAAGAACTGAAGGTAAGTAATTTTTATGATAGTAAAAACTAATTTTAACAAGTTAAAATTTTCATTTTTATTTTAGCAACAGAGAATGAAAACAACACTTTCCATTATAGTTTGCTTCTGAGAAGCTTTTGTATACCAATTAATTAAAAAGGCAAAAAGTTTGGAATTGACAAAGTAGCAATTCACAATTCAAACAAACAACGCTTGTGTTTGAGTAAAAGTTTAAATTTTCACATTAGAAAAAGTAAATCATAGGTGCTCCCGGAGACACCCGCAAGACTTGACAGCCGCAACTGATAGTAGTCTATCTGACAGTATGTTTCTACCTGATCAACCGTCCACAGTTATGTTTCTAAGTTTTCCAAGTACAAAAAGATCAACCTCCCTTAGTTCCCGCAGAAACTGTTCTAAGAAATAAAAAGCCCGGCAATTTTACACTTAGCCATCAGTGTGTTTCAATTTGACTTCCACAAAGATCAAACGTCAAGTAGTTTAGATTAAAAATCCATTTAAAATAAACTGGAAAAGTTGGTTTTTAGTAAGAGAACCACTCTGACGTTATGGGGTGAGAGAACCTAAGATGCCGCTACAGGCGTCACCACCATAAATTTCTACAAGCTAGAGAGTTAAAGTTTACATTTAATCTAAAATTTAGAATATGGGGGTCCTAAACTGAACTTTCAAAAGCTAAACTACAACATACGAACCACTACCATTGTGCCCGGCATGGCATTCTCCGGACGTGGCGTCTCCACTCCCGACTGGCATGACCCTTCTCTAGCTTGAGATCTGTGAGCTGTGCTAACGATTGCGTTCTGGGGCTGGGGTGTTATAGACATAACCGGAAGTTCGCGCGGAGGGGCAGGGGAGCTACGGGGTCTGATTGGCTGAGGGCCTTGAGAACAATGGAAAGTGGGAGAAGTCGGTTGAACAAAGGGACTGGGTGCAGAGCCGTTTGAAGGAGTAAAGACATGTAAAGACGGGCCTGTTTTTACTTTTACTCAATTGAACTTTAGGAAATAGAACTTTACTTTGAAATATTGGCTATGGAATGGATATTTACATGTTTGCAACATGAATAGGCTTTTGTTAAAGCTTAATACTTGGCTTTGGGTAATCCAGAAAGCATTACTATTAAATTTTATAAGCTTTAACTGTAAACTGCAGTGTCATACACCACAACTAGTTTTGGCGGGGAGGGGGGGCAAAAAAGTGGGATTCGAAGTTTTTGCACAATTTGACTTTCGGATTGGGTTTGAACAGATCTTTTATAAACATCTGTTGGTTTTTAATAGAACAAGCTATCAGTAGTGTTTGAAAGGTCTCAGTCGGGTCCAGAGGAGAACTAAAACAAACATATATACACTAAAATTCGTGTCCGGTAGAATGCTGATGTCTAACTACTTGGACTAATAGCAGCGTTTCTGGGGGCAAAAGATTATCATAAAAGGCTAAATAAATGAATAAATAGTCTAGCTTAGTTGTATGCTAAAACGCATGAAGTTAAATTGGAGGTTTTAACCTTAAAGTTAAAGGACAATGTTTGGTCTAAGTGGAAATTTTTCATAGTAGTTGCAATCGTTCAAATACAATAAAAAATATCACACTTTAAAAATAGTTATCTGTACATGAGATCGAGGTTTAGTACCTTCGCAGAGGAAGCCCCTCCTAGAATGCAACTAAGCTAGTGTTTGTGGGCTTTATGCCCGAAAATAGGAGTAGAAAATCAAAATACATAAATACAAGTTTCAACAATGGCGGCCATGATGAAGGAGCGCTGCTGGTGGTCTTGGTCGATCTTCAACTGTAGATTTGAGGATCTTCTAGATGGAAAGTTCGAATTTGGGCTTCCCCAAGAGGCTTGTATTAGGACCGGCTATTGAGGTTGAAAATTTGGGCCGATTTGGTCCATTATTGCAAAAACGGCGAGATTTGCCTAGGCGAGGCATTTGGGTGCTCCAAGAAAAAAAATTTCAAATTTTTAAAAAACGAGCGTTTTTCGGCGGCGCTCAGGTGCTGCTTTGATTTTGGGTCTAGTTTACCAATAATGGTCCTAAGGATACCTTGCCTATGTGCTCTAATTTTAATCACTTTCCTAATGAGATAGTCTTAAGCAAGCTGCATTTCTCAAAATTTTGAAGCTACTACCTTGAAAGTTCGAAGACATACCTCACAAAATGCTCAATTTCAAGTTCGAAGATATTTCCCTACACCGCATACAAACAAAGCACAACCCCAAATGGGAGAATACTGAGACACTAATTGTATCCAACTCTAACTGGAACATCTTCTGCGAAGCCTTGAATCCTTAAAAATCAACAACGCGTCCTAGAGAAGGCCTGTTGATGAATATCCAGGTACCACCAAACCCAGGGATCCAATTTTTGCTACGTGGCGATTTCAACAATGCACTGCGTGAGAAGTGAAGAAGAGACCGTGTGAATACAGTGGACCATGACTGTAGCCAACCACCAGATTTAAATGACACTTAAATGGCTTGACGAGGTAGAATAGTGGTGTAGTACGTTGCATGAAGAACATAATCGGCTGTTTATAACATCTGCAGTAGAGGACTATCAAAAATACACGAGATATTGTAGTGGGGAAATATCTTTGAAATTTGTGCATTTTGCAAGGTTGTAACAAGCTACATTTGTTCCACTATTCAGACTTGCGAATTTTCGACTATCTTTACTGATAAACTTCTTCAGGCAAGAATCATGAGAATAGTGGAACTTGGACGATTTTTGGTTTTGTGTAAGTGACTGTCTGCGAAATGAACTTCAACCAAAGTAAATTTGCCGAATTAACGGTATTTTCAATTACCATTGTAGTTAGTTTAAAGAGGTAAATAATTTGTACATATTTTGTTCATGTTTAGTAATAATATTGATGCACCTGCCTGTGTGAAAACGGCATTGAGACGTACAACTTTAGGGCTCCATAAAAAGCCATCCTCCATCTTAAAATCCTTCTCGCTGTGTTAACAGATAGGGACACCCTTTTTGCTGTAAAGGGGATCTGCCAAAAATTCGATTGGATAGGCAACCCGCTCCAAAAATCAAAAACTTTGGGACTCCAATCTTTTTTTTTTTCCGTAACGCTACCGAGCGCTGAAAAGTATCATCACTCAAGCTAACATATCTCCACCGAAAATGGACTTAACGACTACTGTTTCTAGTATAAAGGAGCTCTAGTATACCAGAACTCTAGTATAAAGAAGCCCGGCTCCATATTGATTGGTGAGGAGACCCGAACACCAAAAATCAAAAACCTAGGAGTTTTTAATGAACTCTACATCATCCCAGGACTTTGCTTCAAAACCGCAGTGGCCGTTAGGCCTAATCAACTAAAAACGGACACTATTTCATCTGCCATATTTCAACCAATGGACCAATTCGACTTCAGTTTTCACTGAACGCAAGTTTATAATATCTTTTCCAACTCTGAAAACAGAACTGCAAAAGATGCAGCTATTATTTTTATAAATACTCAAACGTTTCGGTTTTATTTTATTATTCTTTTCTTACAATTTTTAGCTTTGTACCTGGGCCAATATTAGTGGCATCTCAATTTATGCCCTTTTGTATCCCTTTCTCCTTCTGAGAATAAATATATCTTATCTTATCTAAAAATTGCCGCTACCATACACCACTTTCGGTCGACCATTGGACATCAACAATCGTTGTAAATATTTTTTTTATGAGGCAGAAAGCCGCCCAGTTCTAAGTTACTTCTTATTTAAAATAAATAAAAACACGGATAACTTCAAAAAACTGACGAAAGGAAAAATGAGGAAGAAGAGGGAAAATGAAGGAAGAATACTGAAGAAGAAACAAAAACTGAAGGATGAAGAAATGATGGGAGGAGTGAAGATTGTTCGTGAAGGCGTCTGCAAGATACCATGCGCAGACTGCTATGCCGTATATATAGGAGAGACAAGGAAAGGAGTCAAGACGAGAATGGGGCAACACATGGCCAATGTAAGAAACGGGAAGGAAGACAACGGCGTCGCAGCTCGCTGCATGGAGTCTAAGCATAATATTGGATGGGAGAAAGCTGAGACGATGGTGACTTCAAATTCTAAGAATGACAGGCATCTGAGATGCTTAGAATCAATAGCCATACGATTGCATGAAATTGGAGGTGCGTCACTGATGAACATTCGAGGGCCTGCATTTCCCCGGGTTGAAAACATCATTGAAGGGACCTGAAACTGCAGCTTGGCCGACAGTGGAAGCTTGACAAGCTAGTGAACGCGCTGCCCACGAAATATGGGAGACTGCGAGGAGCGGAAGTTACGAATTCGTAGCAGACGATGTTGGCGGTTAGAAATTCGTAGCAGACGATGTGGGTGTAAAGAGGCCGATACTTTGTCAAAAGTGCCTGAGGAAGATGGCAGTTTGCCATTGAAAATTCGCAAGACATTGAAAGTGTCTTCGTTGTGAAGTTTAGCGGTAATATTCTCCATAATTCTCGGAAATCTCATTCCCATACATTTTTTTCATATCTCTTATGGTTTTCAAGAAAAATGGATTTTCGGCCATTTTTTGGCAAATTTAATGCAACAGACATCTCAATTTGTTAATTTACAAATTTCAACTGCTGCTGCATCATTTCTAATTCAGGTGGATGACTCCAATTTGACTCATTCGAAAGGTGGGAGTGTCTTCTTTGCAACAAGGGTCGTTGAAAGGGTCTACGACTTAGGAACTGAGTTACACCTGATTTACTAGGGGCTGGTACCACAGTCACCGTTTGATTTTTCGCTCATTTTCAACTTCTATTGTGACGTGTCTAATTTATGCAGATGACTCCAATTAGATTCTTTCGAAAGTTAGGACTGTCTTCTTTGAAACAAGGGTAGTTGAAAGGGTTTGTGACTGTTAGTAACCGAGCTACGCCTGTTTTACTAGGGGCTAGTGTAACAGTCACCGTTAGATTTATTGCTCATTTTCAACGTTTTAATGGCTATTGTGACATGTCTAATTTAGGTAGATGACCCCAGTTAGATTCATTCGAAAGGTGGGAATGTCTTCTTAGCAACAATGGTCGTTGAAAGGGTCTACGACTGTTAGGAACCGAGCTACGCCCGTTTTACTATGGGGCTGGTATCACAGTCACCGTTTTCGCTTAGTTACAACTTTTAACTGATGCTGAGACGTTTCTAATTTAGGTAGACCCTTTCAGCTACCCTTGTTGCAAAGAAGACGTCCCTACCGTTCGAATGAACCTAATTGAGGCCATCTACCTAAATTAGATAGGTCACAATAGACGTTGAAAGTTGAAAATGAGCAAAAAATCCAACGATGACTGATACCAGCCGACGGGCGTTTAAAACTCCTGGTTTTTATTTTAGTCAAACATGTTAGAACATTAAAACATTTGTACTTTACATTTGGTATATTTACACCTTAGTTTAGGTTAAATAAAAAAGGGGGAATTTACATTAAATTCAAACTAGAACAGAATTATGTTCAACAAACAATTTCAAATAGAAACAGTGAATTTTAGGCAACGGGGATTTCGCAAAAGAGCCCTCTAAATTACGAACAGTCTCGACTGTGTAGTAATAGTAGACCTGTTTTACAGTTATGTTTCTACGTGTTACAGCAAAGCATTAAACCTCCCAGAGTTGCTGTTGATAAGTCAACTCCTTAAATTATAAAAGCCTCAGCTACTTATAATAAAGTCTGTCTGGAGCGAATAATCAATGGATCCCCCACGAAGATAAAACCGTCCTTGTTTACATTAAACTGCGTTTAAAGAAACGATAAAAATAAAGCTGGTTTTTAGTAAGGGACCGTGAACCCTTAAGTTATGGCCGTTAACGTCCGAAAATGCCGTTTGGCTTAACGCACCATGAAGTTACCGTCAAAGCTACGAGGTTAAGTTAAAATTAAACTATAAATTTTGACGTGTGAGTTCAAAAATTAAAATTTCAATCTAAAGTAAGTTACATACGAACCAACTACCTTTGCCCGGCATGGCAACAATCGGACCGCGGCATCTCCACTCCCGACCGGCGTAGCGACCTCTAGCTTTGAGAATCCTGAGCTGTGCTAACGAAATTCTCCTGGGTCTGGGTTTATATGCCCTCTGCCTGGCCGGCAGGTAGAGGGAAGGCTCGGACCTACAGGAGAGCGACGGAGGGGGTGAGTGGGGAAGAAGTGGACACTTGGAGGACGAGAGACTGACCAAAACCGGCCGAGCTGTCTCTACCGGAAGTTGGCATGATGGCGCGGACGGGCAGGGTAGCTGAGCGCTCTGAGTGGATGGGGAATTGAATGCAGTGTTTTGGTTGGACGGGAATTGCGGAGGCTGCATTGACAAAGGGAATTGCCGACTTGAAAACGTTACAGGCCTGGCTTTGGAAGTGCAAGTGAGTTTTGAACTCATAACAACATGAATTTAGGCCTGTAAAATAAACTACGATGTTATGCATCGCAACTATTAAAGGAGGGGGGGGGGGACGAAGTGTTAGCTCAGAATTATTATTTGACTTTGGGAATAAAACTACTATATACAAGGCATGATTTTATCCAAGGAAAGCTAGTTTGTTTTCGTTTTTAGTTGTTTGCTACGGTCGGAGTTTGGATGGAGATGCTATAAAAAATAAACATAAAAATAAACACTGGGTCCAGAAAAATAAACAAACATAAAAGGTTGAGCTCCGGTTGGGTTCATGGCAAGAAGTTAAGTTTACCAAAGTGCATTAAGTGCAAAAATCAAAGGATTAAATATACCAGCTAGTTAAAATATGCTATAACGCAGGTTAGGTTAGTTTTAAAAGTCGTTTGCAGAAGCAGACAAGTGGTTTGAACGTCGGACATTTTTCATGAATAAACAAAGTCGTCACCTGTTACAAATAAAAAAATATCGTGCGTTTTACATCTAAAACAGAACTAAACTGGTGGTGTTTCGGCTTTATGCCTAAGAGAACAATATACAATATTTACATTTTTAATTGTGCGTGCACGCGCACGCACGCACGCACCCCCCACACCCCCCCACACGCACCCCCCACACACACCCCCACACCCCCCC
>JAHWFP010136957.1:0-16647 GCA_023313725.1 Lithobius niger | reverse complement strand
TGTGAATGGAAACTCGGTTCATCTCTTTGAGTTGAAATTAAATTCAGGTCTTGTCTTAGAACAACGTCGAGTGACTGCTAACTTGGAAAACGGAGTTGTCCACTTTTGCAATGTCAGGTCAACTTTTTTGTCTATTTGCATCGAGTCTCTCCCCCCCCCCCCCCCCACCTCCGTACTTTGCAAGCCCCGGCGGCATTGCTCGGGTGGGGGATTTTCCATTCTTGTCTGAGACCCAGACGCGTACTATGAGGTAATGGTGGTGTTCGGCTTACATCCAGGTTTGAAACCGTCAGAACGTCGATTCCCTTCCAAGGGACCAAACATTTGCTAACACTGCACGGCATTTTGTGTTCGAGCAGAGAACACATCCTCCCTCGTTCTCAGGTTCACGCCTGCAAGCGTTTTCCACAACGCACGTTGCGCGGGTTTCTCCACGTCACAGCAGCACGTTGCACGTTCCAGGGGTCACCCCCCTTTTCAAGGCAGGGGACGTTTTCCGTGGATTCTCACATCGTGGATGGGTGCCTCTCGGGGTCGTCCCCCCAGGAGCCGGTATGGATGTCCCCCCCCCCCCTCACCATCCTCCACTTCCCTAGCGGGTTGGGGGGGAAGGTTTCGTCCCCATGTGGACAACTGGGAGGTCATCACCGACGGCGTGCTCACTCTGTCCGCTGTAGGCAGAGAACATTCGCCGTTTTTTGTCTAACTACCAGCCTCCAGCCTCTGAAAGCTGAACCGACATCTGGAGAAGCAGCATTTTAAAGATGGAGACGATTCGGTCGGTCAGAAAAGCGATGCAGCCAATCGTTGTTACAATTGCCATCTATTTCGAGGATGCATGCATGCATGGTCCGTTGCACCAGGGGATTCGGCATCTGTTTCGCCTTATTGTAGGAGGTCAATCGTACCAGTTTCGTGTCCTACCTTTTGGGATTGCAACCGGATCTCATGTCTTCACGGAAGTGCTTTGCCTGGGTTGGGGGTTTCTACATTGTTGGACATTGTAGCCCATGCCTATTTCAGCGTTTGGTTGCTCCGCCATCAGTCGGAGGAAGTACTCAGGTGGCATTTGGCCATGTGTCTTCAAGGTTCTGGGTCTAGGCGTCCAGTTTGAAGTGCCCAGGGTGGTGCCGTGCAGGCAGTTTGGGTTCCGCGGCGCTCAGTTTGATACGGTCGAGTTCACGGGTTGGCCATCGCAGGAACAGGTAGAGAGGTTACTGGATCGGATGGAAAGGTTGCAGCTAGCCACCGAGATTACATCAGTGGACCTGGTGTCAGTAACAGGTGTCGTCGATTCCTGCGCTGAGCTGGTTCCTTTCGGGGAATGGAAGGTTAGGTCGATGCATTTGTTCAGGAACCATGAGTGATAACCGCGTCGTCCTGGTGGGATGTGTTGTCTCTGGACAGTTACAGTTCTGTGGTAGGGTGATCCCTTCAACACCTGCCGGGGAGTGCCCATTCAGGACCCAACGCCGCTTGGACTTCTCTTCACGGACGCATCCTCCACAAGCTGGGGGGCGTACTTCGAGGGTCTCATGACGGCGGGAGTGGGGTCAGATGAGGAATGCCAGTTACACATCAAGGTTCTGGGGAAGCGAGCAAAACGTCTGGCGGTGCAGGTCAAGGAAGGAGTTTGCGTGGGAAGACGGTGATAGGCGGGGATGGCTATGATGCACAACACAACGGCGGTGGCTCACGTCATGATAGGAGGAGGGACTTGTTCTTGGTTGATGATGGAAGAGACCTCCCTGCTGTTTCGACTGCGCGAAGCCCTGCATCTCAACCTGCGTCTGCATCATGTAGCAGTGAACCTCCATAATCTAGCAGACGAGTTGTCACGTCAGAGAACTCACACAACGGAATGAAGATTCGATCGCAGCCTGTGCCAGAGCTCGTTATTGACGTGGGGGAAGCCTGGGTGGGCCTGTTTGCGGCATGCTACAACTGCCAACTCCCACACTTTGTCTCGCCGTTTCCGGACTCGACGATGTGGGCCACGTACGCTCTC
Organism: Lithobius niger; assembly: GCA_023313725.1. Taxonomy (NCBI): domain Eukaryota; kingdom Metazoa; phylum Arthropoda; class Chilopoda; order Lithobiomorpha; family Lithobiidae; genus Lithobius; species Lithobius niger. Next base: position 14,639 of record JAHWFP010136957.1, on the reverse strand, counting down.
TCCATCGACTGAGCAGGCCTGTCAGCTACCTGTTTCCCCCCGTTCTCGCTTCTGCAGGCGTCTTGGAACAATCTTCGCAAGTTCCCGGGAGAATACATTTTGGTGGCACCACTCGGACCAGCTGCGTCATGGTTTCCTTACTTAGTGGAACTGTCGAAGGAGGACCCACTTCCTCTACTCCTCTCGGACTCCATCCTGACCCAGCACTGAGGTGCAGCGACCCACCCTTGTCCCGAGTTCACGGGTGGAGACCGTGGTAAGGAATTTGGAAGGTGAGGATTTTACCACTGAGGCCTCGGAGAAATGTAGGGTTGCCGCCATTCTTCGACAAGGAAGAACAGTGAGGCCAGGTGGAAGGTTTGGCGTTTCTGGTGCCAGAAGAAGGGATGTGATCCAACGGACCCTACAGAAGCCGCTTTGTCGTCCCACTTGAAAAAACCTTTCGGAGCAGATGTTGGGTTGCTTGCGTTCTTCGACGAGGAAAAACTACGACGCCCGGTCGAAAATTTGGTTTTTCTGGTGCCGGAAGGTGGAAATTGATCCGACGGGCCCGACCGAAGCCGCTTTGTCGTCTTTCCTGGAAGAACGATTTGTCAAAGGCTTGTCCCCGACGGCCGTTAAGGGGTATCGTTCGGCCATCAACTCCGTCTTGTCGGCATTGGGAAGGAAGAAGGTGGTGACCAGTGAACATGAATCAAGGCTGGTTCGGGCCTTTGTGAATGCACGACCAAGGATCAAGCAATTGTTTCCCAGATGGAACTTACCGTTGGTGTTGGCTAGTTTGGAATTGGCACCTTACGAACCTCTTTGTTCGGCTTCGCTGCTCCTGCTATCGCAGTAGACCCTATTCTTGGTGGCTCTGGCTTCGGCAGCTCGGCTGAGCGAGCTGGCAGCTCTGGTGAGAGATGGCCAGTGAACATGTTTCACGCCAGGTCCGGGCGTTTATGAATGCAACACCGAGGCCTAACAGGTGTTCCCCAAATGGAGCTTGCCCTTGGAGTTGGCGCCTTACGGACCTCTTTGCTCAGCCCCGTTGCTTCGACTGTCACAGAGGACCCTTTTTCTTGGTGGCTCTGGCTTCAGCGGCTCGGCTGAGCGAGCTAGCTGCTCTGGTGAGAGATGGCAAGAACATCCATCCTTCCTTCCTTCCTTGACTTCCTTGTGAAGAATCAAACACCAGATGTGGCCCCCATGCCTTTGGTGATTAAGGCATTGAAGACAGTGGTTGATCTAGGGGGTACGGAGTGGACCCAAGGCTTGGTCCGGGCTCTCCACCTTTTCTTAGGACCAATTTGACGGAGCAGTCTGGACGTTCGGGACGAGCAGGATCTACACTCACTCCACAGTTTTTGCAATGGGATCGAGCTTCTGGAGGTGTCCTTCCCTTACCGTCACCAGCGAAGATAGGGAAATGGATTTGTAAGGTCATCACGCGAGTGTATGAGCACGGACTGGACCATCTGGACATCCCTGCAAATGTGAGGGGCCCATGCGTTGAGGGTTTTGGCTGCGTCTTGGGCCTTCACATCTGGCACCCCGCTTAATGATGTGGTAGCTGCCAGCTCTTGGACCAACAAGAACACTTTCATCGCCCATTATCTTTGTGATACAGATACGGCGAGTGGGAGTGGTCTGGAGCATCCCCAAGTGGCGGCTAGAAGCGTTGTTGGGGAGTGAGTGAAGTTTGTGTACACAGTGGAAAGGAGATGACACAACACAAGGAGTGTTGTAGTGTCATCATGCCCACTGGAACTTTCTCTAAATGGAAGAAAGAAGGTGGGCAAAGACAGTGAAGTTCAGGCGACACGTCACGAGGCAGTGTTTGGTGTTGCAATGGTGGAAGGCTTCCTGTTAAAGTGCATACTGGAGAGTTTCCAACCTGACACGAGGAGTGTTGAGGGGTTGGCCCACATGAACATTTTCCTGGTGAAGAAGTTGTGGGGATATGCACCTTGTACACAGTGGACAGTACACAGTGGAAAGATGGACAGTTGCCATCACTGTTGCCCGGTGGCAATACCAGTGGTGGATCGCAGTCGATGGCTGAGGACCTCGCCCGAGACAAGTGCTGGGATGGGTAAAGGTTTGTTGCTGGCAGTGTTTAATGTGTGATGTGTACTGTATTGTTGGTGTGGAGTGCAATGCAACGAGAGTTAGCAGGGTTCGTGCTGTCCCACCGGCCTATTGGACAAATTCAGCACATACTAGAGGTTAGTATTTTACAGATAGTAAGAAACGACAATTTTAACTTGATTAAAATTAGTTTTTACTATCCTAAAATACTTACCTCTAGTAGGACCCGCCCAGCCTCCCCGCTTCGCCGAACCCTGGAAAAGTTGAGTAGTGGGTTCCGGAAAACGAAGTGTCATTGTTGGGCTGGCGCTGGCTTGTTGGAGGCAACGATTGTTGCGCACCATGTGGCAGATAGGCTAACCTCATTGCATTGCAAGTGTTGCAGGTGTTTTAAACTTTTAAGGGGTTTAAAAATCGGGTAGAAAAGCAAATCGAAAACGATTTTAGCACATACTAGAGGTAAGTATTTTAGGATAGTAAAAACTAATTTTAATCAAGTTAAAATTGTCGTATTTTTTAGTTCTTATTAAGTTCGTAAATTTTGCTTGGTTAAAAATATTAAATATCGGGATCGGATCGGAATGACAGTTATCGGCATCGGATCGGATCGGCAAAAACCTGTATCGGTCGATCCCTAGTTACGTTTGACGATAAACATCGCCAATGGGCGCCGTTCGCGCCCAACTTCCTTTGTCCCATTCTGCCGGTCCCAGAATCACTAGTTCTTGGCAAAACTGGCCCTCTAGATCTTCCAACACTCTACACAATATCCGACAAGATGGCAATCCTTCAGGTCTAGTCTTCTTTCGAATATCCTTCCATCTTTCCCGAAGCAGGAACAACGATTACAATCCGCCATTTTAGGCCTATTCGACTGAGCGAAAAACGATGCGACGTTACTCGTCGCGTCCCAAACAAACTGTGACGAGTAGCAGGAAGAGGGGGGGGCGCCTAACGGCGGTCATGCGCCCCAGGGAGCGCCATTGAAAGGGCCCAGAGTGCATTTAAATTAAAGGTTGGGACGAAAGGCATTTCCAAACTGAAAAGCATAAATAAAATACAGGTAAGTATTTTAGGATAGTAGTAAAATCGAATTTTTTTTATTTAAATCGTATTTTTTTTATTTAAATCGATTTTTTTTTAAATCAGATCGATGAGAAAAATCCCGCTCAGTGCAGCATTAATTAGAATATGTATACCTTTCGAGTGAAAATACTTTTTTTTACTGACGATCCAACTTCTGTCAGCTTGGAGAAAGTATGAAATGAAGCTAGATTTGCTCCTAACTGATCATGCATCATGACTGTCTCTCAGAAAACAAGTAAAACTCGACTTGTACGTATGATGAAATGCTCACTGAGTGACTGGTTACCAGTTAATCGATCGACAAAGCTTGGCAGCTCAGCATCGGTACAGCCCTAGTAACTATGAAGTCCAACAGTAAAGGTCCATCACTATTTTTCTTACTGAACAGCCTTACTGAAACCAACTACCCCGTTACAACACAAATATCCGTATCCAAAATTTAATCCCCAATTTTTTTTATCAACTATCATAACATGATGTAGTTTTCTTCAAAGGTACAATAATTATTAAAATAAAACAATTTTAAATGGCAACCAACAGTTAAAAGACAGCTAGGTAGATACTCGGGGCGATTTCCTAAGCAAACTATCTCACACTGCATCTTATTATCTCGAATGGTTCCAGAGTTATCAATATTTCAGTAAAAGTAGCTGATACTGCTACAACAAATATAGGCAACCGATCCCATTCAGTATATCGGTGCAGCCATACTGAATAGCACATTACATCAAATTGAACCAATGATATAATGAAGCGGTTAAATCCATAAAATAGACTTTCAAATAAGAGAAATCAACTGTGTGCCAAGTTCTCAGGAAGTTGAGGTTTTGGGGATGTTATCAAGTAAAGAAACAGTCCTACTTTCCACATTTTCCAAGGAAAACAGCTTTAAGAAATGCTGGCAAAAACAACATATATAGGGATCATATATGAAACGCAGTTTTTTGCACTTTCTTTCTCTGCCAGCAATGGGTTTTTTTAAACACCCCAAGCAGATTAATTTCTTCAAGGTTACTGAATAATTTACCTTTGGTTGGAGCAGTATCATTCATTGAATCATCTAAGGATGTCATAATATTTTCTTCAATAAGACACGAAACCAATCGTTGGGTCAGAGCACCAAACGGTGAAGTATCATCGTCACTAAAAAACAAATATGAACATGTGTATCACAGACTAAGGGCTTAAGGATTTTTCGCAGAAAATTGTACAAATGAAATTATTATTGGGAAATTAAAGAGCACTATTAAAATCCAAAGACTGGCAACCGTCGTTTGCAGCGGCATATTTTTAACATGACAAAAGTAGAAGAAACACACCACCATCAACAGGAAACTTCGTCAGTTCACAAAAAAAGATGGTGGTCACTTTTAAGTAATGTTCGGTTGTTGTTGTGCCTCGTGTTTTTCTGATGAAGGTGAATGGCCCAGGAATTTCACTGAAAATTTAAGAGAGGGAACTGACGAAATTTCCTGTATGTGGTAGAGTGTATTTCTTCTACGTCTGCACTATTATAAACAAGGGCACCCCTACATTGAGGCTACTGGGGCACAAGGTCCCCTCCCCAATGCTGGTTGCCCTTTTTACGCAGAAAAAAATGTTAGGAAAAATACTACGAGCATAAAATGATTAAATGTAAGCTTTCCTTTCCAACATGACAAAGGAATGGAGAAGAGACTTCTACCCAGTGGACGTGTCACGTGATTTCGTGTCGTTAATTAATTGAACTTAACATTTATTTTCAGCCAATTTTAGAGGTTGAACTTACTGAAGCCACTACGTTGTACACAACTTAAGGAATAATAATAATAATAATTATAATAATACACTTACCACTCCTTCTCTGCTTTTTTCAGTAGCTTTTCAGCTTCGCAAGAATTCATGGAAGCACTGTTGCTTAAACCTCTCCGTTTGTCATTAATTTTAGAACCTGAGAAATAACTAGGGAATTAATATTGCAAGTTATGGAAAAGAAAAGAAAATTTTGGTTTCCTTTTAACCTTTTATCGAAAAATTGACTGGTAATCAATTTTTCCCCCCCAATGTTCTGAAATTGCTGTACCCAGTACTAGGGGTTAAACGGGACGGAAAGCCAATGGGCTCGAAATTGGTTAACTAAATGCAGATGCAAACCTATTTACGTTGCCTTTTGGACTTATACGTCAGACTGCCTGAGCAGGGCATGGAACCCACGACCTTCGAAATCAAAGGCAGAGGTCCTACCACTGAGCCAGACTGACACGGCCAAAAGGAAACGTCTATAGGCAGCATTTTACATGTATACGTGTGTGTGTTAAATGTTGCCTATGGACATTTCATTCCGTATTCAGTACTAGAGGTGGCATAATAAATCGTTAATATCGGGCCAAAGACTTTTTGCGTTATTGATACTGCAGCCTCAAAATTAATTTTATCAAGACAGTTTTTTTTAAACATTATCAGGATAAAAAATTGGGCTATCGTGTCACTCCTACATAGTAGCATACTGCCCGAATGTAAGGCAGCTCGAATAGACAGGTGAATAGCAGTTTCGGGCACACGAATTCACCCAAAACATCAAAATACCAGGGGCCATCGGTTAATTTTGCTTTCTATTGCCTAATACAAAAATATACTTTTTTCCCCTAGGGGTTTCCAAGTTGTTTAGCGCCGGTCAGCTGCATAATGCGCCTGTGCAGTTCCACCAATTTAGCCAAGTTACACAAGGTTCTGCCATCCACTTTCCACTCTCGATATGTATTATGGTGGTGACTCAAGATGGGTGGTAGGGCAGGCACAGGTAATGTTTATTTTCGTATTAGGCAACAGAAACCAAAATTAATCGGTGGCCCCTGGTATTTTGATGTTTCTAGTTGCCGTTTCGTAAATATCCATTACCTGTAAATTTTACTATTCACTGGAAACCTCGTAAACACTGATGGAGGGCACCACCTGACGAGTTGTCCTAGGGTTATGAGCTGGTACCCCCAAAAGGTTTCAAACGTCGCACTTTCATGAAAACAGAAAATATGAAATGGTTTTCTTCGAGGGTGCTGGAGGCCTTGAAAGAGTTGAATTGATGAGGGTTTTGCTTCTGCATTAGTGGTCTTCTTTCTGTTTTGAGTGCTTAAGGAGGTAGGATGACACGTCTGGTTACGACGATGGGTCCCAGACAGTGTAGTCTGTTTGGTTGCTTCAGCGTTTCACTGAAGTGGTAGTGGCTCGTGAAGGCGGACTGCTTCTCCGGGATGTGGCTTGGAGGACTTCGGTAATTGCGACGTTGCTGTGGAGTGCCCATGGGGTGGAGATTATGCAAGGTTCGTGAGCTGTCATCTTGATGTTGTTGTCAGCGCAGTTTATGTTCAAGACTTCATGTCTGACGGCGATGACCATCGTTATTCTTGAAGTGATATTTCTTGTTGACGTCTTGTCGAAGGCTATTCTGAAGGGGAGGGAGAGCTGGCTTACTTTATCGGAAAAAAAACGTTGTAGTCTGTCCTGTAGCTTTTTGAACGCTAAGTTCAAAAAGTGATTCCGATGTTGTACGAAAAAGTTTTAGCAGTCATAGTGCCTGATGAAGACAGATGTGTGGCCAGTCTGTCGAAAATTTGCAGAATACTGGTATGGTATTTGTGTTCTGAAATTGTGCGTAATAATTCCCTGAACTTTCAAAATTTTGAAATGAACTTTCAGAGTAATAATCGGTACCTAATTTTCAATAGTTAAAAAAAAAAACTATACGAGCTTTTAACTACTAGCACCTATGGTAAGCTCTCGAAAAAAGCTATTGGAATAGTGTATTCAAACTTCAAAATCGGTCACAAATTGATAGAATCATGGACTTAAACGTGCTTTTACCATTTTTTTTTTTTTTTTTTACTTATTTCAGTCTACAACAGTATGGCTAAATAAATACATTTGCTTTTTAACTTAAATCCCAGAATTTTTTCCAAGACAAATGATCCAAGTAGTTATTTATAGCACCAAGGTCGAACGCCTTGAGTATCTTCAGAGTACGCTGTAACCCGATTTTAGTTTGCTTTTTTTTTTTGTGAAGTGAAAAAAAAAACTGCCAAAGTGCACCTGCGAAGAAATGAAAAACTCCGGTCGCCTCCTCACTCACTCTACCTCATGTATCTACCTCACATCTTTTGCAAATGGCCAGTAATGCAGGCGAGCAATCAAACTGACACAGTGCCATCAGATTCTATTCGGAGAACTTCGATTCACCTGCGAGAATACGTTCTCTGGTAGAATATTTATTTCTACTTCGCAGAATCCTCCTCACTATGTTATTTAGGGGATAGATTTAAAAACATGGCGCTGCCAGCCAACTCACCTGAAGGTTAAATAGGGCTTTGTGCCTGCAACTGCCATAGCACGGAACCTGCCAAACCAGACATCCACTCTCTCTGGTAACCAGTTCGCCATGGCCATTATTTGTAGTGCGGAACCCGCGCATCCTGTCATTGCAGAGGTCACCGCCAATCGCACAGAATGGGCCCGGAAGAGCCCCATATCCACACCCACAGCCCTCAAAACTTCTCACAACCAACGTGCCACCGTCTGGGCACCAACACGTTGATGGGGATGCATATACGATAGGAATAACACACTCGGTCTGTTCTCAGACGAGCTGAAAATTCGGTCACGCAGTTTCTCTGTCCGACGGTTGTAGGAAGCTACATATGGCACCGCATCCAAAATCCTGTCGTCATGTCGAAGCAAACACAGTACTAATAATGGCAAGCCATTCTTGCATGGTTTATGGTGCTGTAGCCGAAGACTGCTTCCGCTTCCAGCAAGTCACACCGTCGCAGATCAAGTCGGGCCAACTCGCTCGACTTACCATCACTGATGGTGGTCAACATCGCCATTTTGAGGGTAAGTTGCCTTAAAGTCAACGACTTCGAAGGATGCAGATCCCGCAGATACCTCGCCACCACGGACAAATCCAAAATTACGTCACACCGTGGCCTCGGTGGTAGTTGGAGGAAATAAACCAATCACAAAATGCTGCACCAACGGGTGCTTTGACACCGCAGACTGGTCCTAACCAACATGATATTATGATATGGCGGCCAAATAGCCTAAAGTGCTGCAGTACAGCAAGCCGCTTGAAAATAAACTCGCCAAGAAATTCAAACACACATCCGCCGATGCCGGGGCCATCACCAACTTTCCACACCAGTTCACCCAACGTGCCCATTTGGCATCATAACCTTTCCTTGTGGAAGGTTTTAAGTCGAGTCAATGTGTAACGCCACTGTGGACAATCCGTGCCCCATTGGCGTAAAGTGCATCTCTCGTAAACCAACACCGGCGGATGCAGGCCGACCCTGGTCAGTAACACCTACAGATTTAACAGGGAAAGCTACCTTGCCACAACGCAACTTTGCGCCTACATCAGAAACAATATTGTAATAACTAAAACCTTGGCCGTCCTCCGTCCCGCAGAGGGGCCAGAACGCTCAGTGTTCTTCTCACCAAAATTCTGCCGCCAACCCCTACCTCGTAGGGAGGGCACACCACGACCCGCTGGAATGCGACGCATAGGCAATGGAGCCACCTATGTGGTCATCGCCACCTCTTGCTGGGCTTGCCACCTATGTTAAATGAAATGTTTGGTGTGCCCCTCCCAGATCTCTTGAAGCAAAAGAGATCTGGGATGGGCACACCGAAAATTTCACTTAACGTAGGTGCTTGTGCCATCAGTTCAGGCCGCAACTCGGCTGCGAATGCAAATTTGAATCTCTCTCGGCGCGTCTCATTCAAGGACAACAGCACCTGTATTTGACACGTTGTTGCATCCACAATAATTTGCGACACCCGATGACCAGGAGCTGTCAAATTCGACTGGCTGTACGTACAAAACTGCAGTGCCTAAGTATAGGTAACAGGACTTTAAAAAACTCTCATTGCACTGCCGCCATAGCCCCGTCTACAATTTCCAACATGGAATATTTTTCTCCGAAAAGGGGGAGCATAGGTCTGCTGGGGGAAGGGAAGAGGGAAACAAATTCCCGCTGCAAATTCGCACTCACCACGTATCTGTCACCAATAATTTCCCTTTCTGCCCAAGATAAACGCACCACCACGTGTCTGTTCCACCACGCAACAATCTTTTCTTCCACGGCCCATACCAGGTGTTTTGTCAAGATAGCTTCTGGCAAATTCACATTTACTGTTAATGGATCCTCACCATAGCCCGGCCTTTGGGCCTCAGCCCACCACTTCGGCAGGCTTTCCAACCACACTGACTCACGGCCCGGCTGACCATCGTACCGACTAACAGCCCAGCCTCTGGCACTTAGGCTGAACTTCACCTACATCAGGGGCGTGCATCATTTATTCACCTGGATCCAAACACCGCCCACCACGGCTATTAAACCTGCAAGCCTCATAATAAGCGAAGTCATCACCGCATTCACCAAGGCAATAACTGTCATTGCTCATACACCTACACGGCCCCACGCCTTATTTCCCGGGCATGTGAAGACTCCGACTCGTCACGACCCCAATCTTCAGTGACAGTATAATTAGTATTAGAATTATTATTATGAAACTAACCTAAAGCCACTGCCTTTTTGAATGCTGACTGCATTTCTTCTCCCAAAATTCGAGCCAAAGACGACATAGATTCAGCCAAATTTCCCAACGGAATCTTTATCGGCTCCATACTCACCCTAGCATTAGGCCTATTTTCGGCTCCATCTTCGTTCGCCATGCTAATTCTACTCACGGTTTGGCTCCGTTCCGTTTCCACTACCTTTAGATTAGCCATGTCCTCCGCGGCTCGATAACCCAATCAAACTACCTTGTGTTGACGGGCCTTGTCCTCTTTCGCCATTTCCATAATTGCTTCGTTGGAAATAGCAAACTGTCCTGCATAGCGTATACAACAAATTTCTCCCATAGCAAAAGAAACACTGAGGCAGAGTGAGTGAGGAGGCGACCGGAGGCGATGCAAGTTTTGCATAAATTAGGTATAATTGAACGCAAAATAATAAGCTCAAGGGTGCCCGTTGAAGGGAAGCATCCCATTAATAACACGGTGAGGAGGATTCTGCGAAGTAGAACAATTCTTTTTATGCAACCTAAGATTATCTAGACGCACGCTAGTGTGTCGCGCAAAGTTAGGCAACAATCACCACAACAAACATCACATCAATTCAATTGTCGAGGTTGTAAACCATTGTAGAACGGCGCCATAGCGACAGTGTCTTATATCTTGAAGCATAGTAGGACACATTTCAGGTACTTGGGGGAAAATAATAATGCGGTACAAAAGCTTAAATTGTGTTGAAATCAAGCACAATAACCCACCTGACAAAAATTAACTCGTGTAGGAATGCCAGCTAAGCTGCTTTCAATGCAAAATCTGACCCTCAATAACGTTGAAAATGTGTAACTAGCTAGCTAGCAAGCAAGCTACTAGCTAATTCTAGACCGCTCATCCCCACGTTAATTTCCATAGGGTGGTTATTCATCGATACCGAGATAACAGGAAGGCTTCCAGCTATGAAATTGGACAAATAGCTGCAGTACGACACAAACTGTGTACCTTTTATAAATGGGAGCCTAGGGGTGTAAGTACGAAAATATTGTTAAAACCATTGTTAGTATTGTCGGCATCGTCTCTCATTGGACAGCCACAGTTCGAACAATGATAACGTGTATACTGACGTGCGTGCCTAGACACACACTAGTGTAGCACGATAAATCTAAACAACGTTGCCAAAGAAATTCTATTCACGTCCAGTTCACGAAAAATAAACCAACTCTAAAAACAAAGCAAAATAAACAAAGCCAGAAACTGCTGAAGAGGCCACCAAGTTGAAAGTGGGTCGGCTCTTCAAAGGAGTGATATCAACACACCAAACAAAAAACATATAAAGAGGTGACCAAGTTGAGAATGGTTCGGCCTATAGGCAAAAGGTAGTATCTAAGGCTATACCGAACGAGAATTTGTCAGCCGAACCGAACCAAACGGAACAAACCTTAAATAAGCCGAACACTTCCGAACCGAACAAAAATGTACCAAGCCAATCTATTTTAAACTAAAATGTAAAAGAACTCAGTTCACAAAGATTCATCAAAGCCCAAGTTTCTTAACAAATGTAGGTATTTTCACATGAACTTATATAAGTCCATAGATGTTGAAACTCTTGTTTAAACATAAAAAAATCTCCAGTACTTTTACATTTTCCCTTATAACTTCTGAACCGTTAGAGCTAGGAACTTGTGGTTTGGACCAACAGAAAGCTGGCGAAAAAACCTTCAAAATGGTGTACTCAAACATCAAAATCCGTCGAATGGAAGTGAAAATATGTTCGGTTTGGTATTTTGCGTTTCAAAGACCGAACACCGAACCGAACCGAACACCCTCTGTTCGGCCATGTTTGGTTCGGTTCGGTTCGGTACTGCCTTAGTAGTATCAAATTGTGCAAAACCAATTTCTTGTTGACGTGCCACTTTATTACACATTTGCACGGTAGTGTAGTTGAGTCTAATACACAATTTAAAAAAAAAAAGGACTGATATCATATCAAGGGACCGCCAAGTCCCGAATGGTTCGGCCCTTCAAAGGAGTGATATCAACACACCAAAATATTCGCACCGAATAATACTTTGGACGTTAAATGAAAACTTGAGCATTGCCACCCAAATTAGCAATGTTCTAGTTTTCATTTACCCTTCGAACTATTAAGCGGTGCGATTAACTTGGCGAATGTTTTGGTGTGTTGATATCACTCCTTTTGAAGGGCCGAACTATTCGGAACTTGGCGGCCCCTTTTACCAGTTTTGGTTTTTGATATGATAAGATCTAACTCTAAGTCGGCCCTAATTTTTTTTCGGGTCACATTGGGTATCCTGCAAAAAAAACAACTTAGGGCTGGCTATCTAACAGTTCCACAAGCCACCCCCCCCCCCCCAAAAAAAAAAACACAACTACTCTACAAATGTACAAGTTTTACATACCTTCTTTTTGCTCTTCCAGCATGTCCTCCTGTGCCCATTTTATGGAATAGTGCTTGCCTAAAGCAGGAACTTTATAGTACTCGGTATCTTCTTCATGTTGCTTTATTAGATCTTCCAAGAACTAAAGTTAAAGGGGGGAAATTAACATAATGACGGCTACTTATTAAAAAAGTTATTTCTTGAGCCCTTCGGTACCTTCCTAACAACCACCAAACCCAAGCTGCTGAACTCTGTATGCCGGGGACAGTTTAGTAGCACCTGAACACAGAACGCTGCAGGGTAGCTGTACGAAACTGTTTTCAGCAATTGAATTCGTCTTGCCCCTGTAACAGCTCTGGGCGCATTGCTGTGAAGATTTCCAGCAATGCCCTCAACATAGCAACTACGAGTGGCACCCATGACTTGGGCTACTGACTGAAAGCTGCAGTCTCTAAAAGACTTGCACCCTTCGACAGACGGTGCAAGCTCCGTATGGCACACATCAATGTGCTGAGGCCTATGACCACATTTGAATGCTACTGTTTTGTAGGAAATTGGGGCTCTGCAACCACAGCTTTCTGTTTCATCACTAATTATGTATAGTCCTGTTCTACCTTCACTTGTCAGTTTCTTTTTTGAATGTCTTTATTCCCTTAACCTAGTTGTACGGATTACAATAAATGTATGTATCTTGGCATGGCAGATTGGTAGCTGAAAAGTACTTTCACTTGGCTATAAAAAATAAAATTTTTTACCCATTAATTTACATGGATCTGACAATCCACGTTATCATATGACTATCAACTCATCAGTGCAAATAGTCGTATGCACGAACCAAATCAAAAAATCACACGGTCATCAAATTTTTCGTTTAAATCGTCAGATCCACGAAAAGATCCATCGTGAAATCTACTGAAGGGGTAAAACTACCTAATATGACTATCGTAGTGTGAAAAATGAATGAAACTACATACCGACATAAAGAAACTTGAAATTGTGAGCTTAGCCTGAGAAAAGTTATAGAACTAAGTAGGGTAGCTAGAACCAATAAATGATTTGCAAGAATAACCCATCTCATTTTTTTCTTTAAAAAGGATACTTAAATCTTTTACCTTTAAGTCATCACCAGTTATCTCGGCGCAATACGGTTCTACGGAAGCCCAGAAACGATTTGGCGCATCATTCTTCGGCAGCCTAGGAGCATCCGCAGGGGAATCGGTGAACTCGTATTCCTGGGTTTTAGTCTAGGAAAAAAGTGTATTTGTTGAGGTGTGCAGGTCCCACAAAATTAACAAACATGTGCGAAAGACTGAAGGACTTCTATGTTTTGATAGTCTGTCTCTTATGCATCAACCTAGTACGCAGATATAAAGCATAACAAATATGTAGCGCTAATTTAAGGCTTTTAAAGAAATTCAGGGAAACAAAGGAAAATAGTCGAATTAACATCCTTTTCAATTACTATGGTTGTTTCGGGAAAGAGAGGGACAATTTTGCTACGAAATACAGTACCGAGGATCTGTTACATGACACAATAGACATGAGCACAAGTCCATTCTGGGGACTTCACTTCCCGCCTGCACAGGCGTGGGCCTAGGCTAGGATTGAACCTGACCCTTTGGCATGCGAGACGGTCGTGCTAGCCATTGAACCACCCTGACTCGCCCTCCCCCCTTTCCAGGGTTGCATACAAAAGTAAACAATTAAGCCTAACTATTGACTGATTCAGTACAGTAAAATGTAATCATATCAACAGAGAGTTAGGATTCACTTACTTCAGTTTTAATCTGCATGTTTTTGCTCTTGGGTCTGCCTGGCGTGTTGCTGACACTTTGCTGACTTGCCTTGCCATTGTCTTTAAATTTTTTATTGGGCTTATCATCCTGAGGTTTACTACGTTTCCCAGATGTTGGTGTACTCTGCTGGTATACAAAATCATACAATTATTTTAGCTTCATTAACTAAAAAGAACATTTTGCCGGCCCCCAGTCTGGCCAGCTAAAAATGGTTTCTTTTTGCCTAAAACATACTTAACCTGGTAATTTTAGCATTACATTCCTCGAATGTGATGTTCCCCTGGAGGTTTCTTCCAGTTTGTAGACGCCTGCTTGCATGTCCCACCGCGCATGCGTGGCGCGGTCCTCCCTTATAAAAGCGACAACGCGCACGCTATCGGCATTCATTTTACTCTCAATGTGTCAGGCGGTGACTCGAGAGGGGAGGCAGGGCGGGAGTTAAGGTTAAGTATGTTTTAGGCAAAAAGAAACCATTTTTAGCCGGCCAGGCTGGGGGCCGGCAAAATGTTCTTTCTTTATTGCCAAAACATCTTAACCTGGTAATTTTAGCATTACCAGTTGACCTCGTCAAAATTGGTGGCGGGCACCGTCTGTACGAGCGCCCCGGGATGCAAGCAGGCTTTCCCCCGTGAATTCTTTATCTGCAAAAGAAAAATTCGCACTTCATCCAGAATCGTTTGGGCTAACAGGAATTTGGTCTCTTTTGTGGGATTTATGGTGGCCCTAAAAGGGGCCGTTGTTTGA
>JAHWFP010136953.1:28360-41490 GCA_023313725.1 Lithobius niger | reverse complement strand
GCGGACCCTCAAAATATTTGACACCAATTTCCGAACACCCTGTATATTAATAATTTGCAATCTTCACATCAGTGTGTGATGTATGGTGATGGAATAAATGTTTGTATCGTTAAGAAATATTGTTATCAAACTCACACAAACTGTATTATTACAGTTTCGAGGGTTGCATTTTTGTCACTGTTTGAAAAATAAATTATTATTATTATTATTCAAAGAAATTAGTTTAAACTTGAGTTTTAGGAGCGTTTATGAGAATCAGAAGAAAATGTTCTAATTGATTTAAGTACCCAATTGGAAAAACTCGAACGGTAAAAGACGAAAGGCGTATGTCATACCAATTTTATTTAATCACGAAGCTTAAGGGATGGAGTGGTCACAGAGCTACACATGCATGTTGTCTTGTGTTCTTTTCTGGTTCGGCTCAGTGATGACGCACCAGGTTTCCATTTTTCGAAACGCAACATTGGGGGGGGGGGGAGGGATTGAGGCTTAATGGCGCGTCGACAACTTGGACATTAGCGCCAACCTCAGTCACAGTGCAGTGGTCCGGGTTGCCACGTTGGGATGAGGTGTGCAAGTTACTGTTGAATCTGATAAGACTGAAGATGAATACAAGGAAAGTAGGGGAATTTAAAAGAGTTTATAAAAGCAACTACGGTTTTTAAATTTATTGTTGCGTTTTTATGAGAGAATAAGTGTAATAATAATATGTTGAAAATGTACAAGCATCATAAAAAATTCCAGTTATAAACACGTGAATACACCAATATTCCCCAAGACACTTTGTGCGTCCCTTGACGCTTAACTGTAAAGAAAAAAAATGCTATAACTGGACCTACCATACTTTCCTTACGCCCCAAATTTTTTCACCTCTTCTTGCATGATCGTGGGCTTGGAAACCATAACTTTTGAACGTAAAAAATGCCAAAATGATAATAGCTTTATTAAAATTACAAAATAATCAGGTGGCCTAAAAGTGTTTTGTGCGTGGTATGGGTTTAGTCCTCAAAAAATCTTTCATTAAGCAACGTGGGCGATGCTGTTTCACGAGTAAGGCCGGGTTTACGCAGCGACTCTCCTTTGCATTCTGGCAGCTATAGAACTCAATGGCGATGGCAAAGGTGACATTGCCATGGTAACAACGCTGAATGGATTAGCTAAATCCGCCATCGTTTGAATATATACTTGCAGTCTTATAATCCGTGCCAATAATATAAAGAATTCTTCATGACGAAACAATTTTCCCAAACGCTTCTGAACTCACGTTATTTGCTGTCTTCATTGCGAGGCGGCAGACATAAAACCGCCGCCATGTTGGAATTTGAGATGATTTCTAGCTTCTAGCTGCGAGAATGCAAAAGCGAGTGGTTGCGTAAACGCGTCCTAATGCATTGGGACGAAAATGAGGATTCACCAGCAAGCACTTTTTACAAGAGTAAAAATTAAGCCAGTGAAGGCAAATTACGTGATAGCCATTTTACAAACTTTTGAGTTTCTTATTTGAAAACGCATTTCTGTAATAAAAAAAATGTGTTTGTGAGAATGCATAGCATCGGAAAAAAGCCCACGCATGGAATCATCCCACGAGTGAACGACAACTAGGCCTATGATGCGTGTCTTTTTCCATAAAAAAAGTAGGCATCAACGACCAAGCAGCTGGTTTATCTTCTAGCTGGAAAAATGTGAACCACCCGTGCTACCCCCCCCCCCAAAAAAAAAAAAAAAGACCCAGATTTTTTAGATAAGCAATTCTGTTCGTATTTTTTCGCAAATATTACATCTCAATCATCATTTATACCCACCCCCATACGCCGTTGGAAAAGTCCACAAAATGCACGCACGAAAGAATACACTCCACCGAGAAAGTCCGCACGCTCCAAACGGCCCACATTTAACCCTGTTGAACCTGGAAAAACACGTTGGAGAAGTGGGAGGAAAGGCTTAAAAACAAGGGTAAAATACCCTTCACCCATACTCTATAGGAGCATAGAACGCCACACTGAAAGCAACAATCTTATTCTTTATTTTTGTCTACTGGAAAGTTGCAAGGCCTACCCATAAGGAACCTACGTAAAAAATCATGTCACGAAAGAGGGGACCATGCTCAAAATAACCTGCAAGCTCCCGTCATATTCTGCAGAAAAGGCTGCAAAAAAAAGCTCACTTGGAAGCAGACAGGACTGCCTTGTATTAGTTTATTAGACGATGTGTCGAAACGTTATCAAGCCAAAATCCCCTTGGCCAATAACCCCATGGCCAATATCCCGCGGTCAATATCCCCCTGTCCAGTATCCCCGGGCAATATCCCCCATAAGTCAATATCCCCCCGAAAAAAACACTTGCTCGTGCAGATTATACATGCACAGCCACTTACATAGACAAAAACCTATTCAGGGGCTCCAGTCCCGGAAATCTAACTTCAAACTCAAAGATATAACCAATTCATTTGTTCAGCACTTCATAAAACAGGACGTAAACCAGATATTCCGGGAACCCAAATTTTGTTCAAAACACCAAATTATCATACCCATCTTAATCTTGAAACATTCTGTATTTCCATTCGCTTTCCCCAGGTAGCACAATCAATAGGTTCAAAGATTACATTAAATTATTAAGAAAAATTTGACAAATTTTGACATTGGAACAGCCGCAGTAAACCTATGTAAATACTTGATTCAGGTGATACCTAATGATAGCCATAAGCACACATCGAAGTCCCCACTAGTTTTTTTTTATTTTTATTTTTTACGTTTCAGTATTTTTCACACGTCCTAGCAAGTTCTGTCGTGTTAAGATGGCTATCTTGTATTACAGGTTATTGTTTTTACTTTGACAAATCTTGAGAATGGATCTGAGATGAGCGGAAACGTCGTTTTAATGTATGTGTGTGCACTTTCTGAAGATATACCATACGACAGGTGCCTGTTAAGTTTAATTACATTCATATGACACAATGACAGTAGTAAGGCCTTTTTGTCTGACGTACACACATCCTTCTTCCTGTTGTTTTTAAGCTACTTTTTAGACCCTAATTTTTTTTATTAATGTTGTTTTAAACAAAGTTTCAGCAAAAAAAAACAGAATTTTGGGGGGGAGGAGAGTTGACCGGGGGGATAGGGGCAACGGGGGATATTGGGCAACATTCGTTCGAGACAACGTCTTTTGGGCCACCTCATCTGCAACTAGTAGAGGAACAGAACTTCAGGAAGAAGTTAAGAACGTATAAAGTTAAGGTGGGTTTTCAAGGAGCAGAAGAAACCGAGTTGACTTCCGCCCCCCACCCTACAAAAAAAGTTTCATTTCTAGTGTTCAGGAATGATAGCTTTCAGCAGTCCATTCTTTACAGAAAATCGACTCGTGCAGTCTTTCAAAAAAATCCCTCCTGCACGTACATCTGAAGTAGAAGGAATAAATAACGTCTGAACTAAAGTAATAACGTATAGTAATTTTTAATGCGTAGGTAAACTAATATACACGAGGACAGACCTCTACTATGGAAGACCAACACAGATAAGCAAAGAAAAGCGAGTCAATAATGGGACACGGTACAGAGTCGGAATCCATCAGCGGTTCGTCACGGTTGCTTGAGCTTCAATTTTGGTCGGTTCTCAACGTTAGATTCCCAGGCTTAGAGGTGACCGGCTGATATAGGACAACTATAAGTAGGACAACTACTAGGCTCGCTGTCAGTGACTTCATTGTCCTTTCGTGTCCTGTTGCTCCCGCAACGAATTATTATTTATTTATTTATTTATTTATATAGTAACCAAGTGGTTAGGGACTGGTCATTAATTATGGCCGGGGGGGGGGGGCAATGAAAAGTGACCATCAAATTTTCGATGACCTCCCCTTCGAGACCCTGAAAGAATCTTGACAACCCCCACTCAAGGTCCAAAAATATTGCTATACACACCCCTCTCCCCTCCAAAAAAAGGATTGCGCTGTTCGTAAACCTATTGAGACAGTCTGCAGATGATTTCCTGCAGTCAAAATCAGTGCTATAGCCAAATTAAGTAAGTAGCTCTCCACACCGACAGTAACCATTAGTTGTAAGAAAAGGTCTCTCGTTTTTAACGAAAAGACACGTTGGATTAAAAATGTTGTATGAAATGTTCCTTGCACCCATCTCTAATCGAGATTCATGTAAGTATGACGAACACACTGTTTGCTTGTACGCCAACTTTCGTAACAGTCAGAACCTGCAAGACAGAAGAAGCCAAGACACCAGGTGTCAAGGCTTTTCTACAACGTTCTTCGTAAAAACTACATTTGCAGTATTATTGGTACTATTAGATTTAAAACCTTGCCAACACTCACATCGTGGGGGGTATGGGGGTCTTGCCCCCAAGAAGCTGAGGCGTTTTTACAAATTCAGAGTGAATTTGTTGAGGTCCAAAAATGACTTTTTCTTACAGTTTGGTCAGTATATTTTGAACCCCCCTTGATGGAACCTGAAAAATGTGTGACCCCCCTCCCTCCAGCAGAGGGTCCAAAAAATTCATGACCTCCCCAATTCCTTCCGCCCTCCCCCCCCCCCCCCGGCAATAAATAATGACCGGTCCTTTAGACACTTGTCTAATTCAAGGTACGCTGGTTCGTTATTTCAGTTGATGTAATTATGTAGTAAGTAAATTCCCAAATCTAGATATGCTATCTGAAATTATTCCAATTGGATATTAGAAATCGAAAATAACACTCACTTTCTCTCTTTATTTGCTAGACCTACGTTACTCCACATAATTCACCATTTCATCTAAACACACGTCTACTTAACCCATATGGAACTACGTCCGCGTATTTCATGGAGTATCAAAAGGTAAGGTTTTCAATTTGGAAAATTATTAAACTGACGGGCACGTGTTGTGTATCTTCTCTCTCGTACACGTGACACCCTTATAAATCTGGAGGAAATTTACAGTCTGTCTCTACTGTGATGGAGTAATCATGGTTACACTGAACGTCTGTTAGGTAAAATTAATTACTTTGATTGATCTGCGGGAACCTTAGGAGGCACTGATAAAGACCTGAGAAATTCTTTCGTAACCAAAATACTGTCAAAGCATGACCTGGATTATTTTGCAAGCATCAACGATTTCTTAGTCTCTCTGTTTCACTTTCACTGGAAATTCTATTCTCCTCACCATCTTGATCTAATATTTCTCCCACATGTAATAATCGGTTAAATAAAATAGATTTCTAAAACTTCTTTAGTATTTTAATAACAATTTCGGTTTGGGTGTCCATGTATGTCCAATAGCATAGGGAGAGGTTCCTCGTTGTAACTTTTTGCAGGAATCGCGCTTCCACACCCTAAGCAACGTGACCATTAAAAACGAAAAAGTCAGTGCCGTCCAAACACGATAATCATGTTGTGCCTGCCTCATTTTCCCATTCCCCACCCAGCCACTGAAAAAAACCATTACTCTGAAAGGCATGTCAGAGTGTAATTACATTCCTGTAGCTTAGTGTGCTCGGTGTCAGTGATCCTCCATGATTCCTCCATGTCGAGTTACATTATTGTGACAAATTAGATATTATTATTTTTATTATTATTGTTATTATTGTATTGAAAAAAAACACAGAAACTCTCTTTAAGGCGAATAAAATTATGAAGATAAAAGATCTAAAAAAAATTTGTTATTTTGGCAAAGTATTTCCTTAATAATAAACACAAAGTTCTAATAAGTTATAAAAGTGAACCCAGAGCAGGAAAAAACAGTTATAAATTGCCAATGTGTAAAAATAATTATGAAAAAAGAAAAAGGGATTACTTTATACCAGACTTGTTTAATGGAGTACCAAAGGAAATGATGAAGTGTATGAATAAGGGTGAATTTAAAAAAATGCAAACTTATATACTGGAAAATAGAAATTAGCATACATATATATTAAGAAGAAAGATTATTGAATTATTAGTGTAAAAATGAATGTGAATTGTTATGAATACATGTGTAGTCGTTGTTGCGATAATGATAATTTTATGGTTGTTACGACTGATGATTTACGAAACTCATACAAGCTTTGTAATTAAGGCTTCGAGAGTTACAGTAATTCTGTAATTATGTGATATAAACTTATTATTAACCTATTATTATATGATTAAAACTACGAAATTGTTCGTTCTTTCAGCAGCTACCTCACTTCAAGACCAGGCTCAGTGCCACACAGCAATATTTATTCATTTCCCTTTCTGCCTTTATTTCTCCTTATTTTTTCACTATCCCATTATTCACCAGACCCCAGACAATGAATAGCATAACCCTATGTAAAATTTATAAAAATTTGAAAAGCTTGAAGAAGACGTTTTAACATTTCATTTTAGCTCAATAGCCAGTCTACTGCTAGGTCATTAGTGCCAACCTCAGTCATTGCAGGTTCCGGTTTACCACTGCACCACACAATGCAGGAATGCAGTAGCTATCCTTATCTAAGACTCAGCATAAAATTGTGTATTATATGACAAATTGTGAAACCCTATGCTCCCCCAGAATTGACTTAGACCTACGAAATTCATTATTTGGGTTTTTATTTATTTGGGTTTTATGAGTTTTATAGGTTTTTTTCATTGTCTTAAAAATGTTAAGTTCAGCAATCTAACCGTTTGACCTCCACGCGATGGCCATTTGTTGTTGGGATTCTTTGACCTCACCTGGAGATTGTACCGAATATGAACTGATTTTCAATTTTTGTAGCATAAATCATAGGTATTAATGAGGCCCAGATTCGTGTAAGAGTTATAATAAAGTGAGTACAACATTCTTGTTATTATGCGGACAATTTTGCTCTCACTTAGAGATCGAACCAGTGAAGCCATTTTAACTTTTTTACTGCTTAAAGTATAAATATTAACACGTACCAGGGCCGTTTGAAACGTATTTTAATGTGTCTATTATATTACTGTTGTTTTTCTTTTTGGGACATTTACTCTCACATACCGACAGAATCGATTTTTTATTTTAACATGGTCCAGGTTCTTGTAACAGTTATTTCAATGTGACTAGAGCATTCTTGTAGTTGGTACTGTTGTTGTTCGAGTTAGGATCAAACTAGGGATAAAACCAATGGACAGAATACAACTTTATATACCTTAGTGCAAACTGGTCCCAACAAGAATAGCAACAAAAACAAGAGTATTATAGTGATCTTAAAGTTAACGGTTACCATAACCTCGGCCTTGTTAGTACCTACGTTTTAAGTTATACAAATTTTTAAATCGGTTCATTGGTTCGACTACTGGGTGAGAGCAAATGTCCCATAAGAACAGCAACAAAAATAATAATATTACATTCACACTAAAATGACTTTAAAAAGGCACTGGTCCATGTTAATGTCTACACCTTAAGTTTAAAAAAAAAATCAGTTCATTGGTTCGATCTCCAGGTGAGAAGAAAGAGGTACAACAACAATGACAGCGACAACAACAACAACAACAACAACAACAACGACAACAACAGCAACCGGAAATTGCCATCTTGTGGGTTTCAAACGGTTAGATTTGCATGTTGTAGGTAAACTTTTTCGTGCAGTGATAGAGTTATAACATGACCCCAAAACAGAATTTCGTTGATCTGTGTCAATTCTAGAGGCACTATACGGTTTCCAATTTTTCTGATTATTGTGCAATTTCATGTTGTGGCTTACACAAGAACCTCTCATCCAAATGGTACGTAATTTACAGTACAATGAACTGGAAACATTATTAGTTCTTTGCGCTAGTAATTTAAGTTTTAGTTTTACAGTTTTGGAATTTCCGGTTGGAATATGCAGCATAATTGTCCCTCTTGCCATATGCCCTACAACTTTTGCTGGCAGAACGTCAAATCTCCAAGTAATCCCTAACACTAGATACAATTTTCCTGTTATTTTTCCTTGACACTTATGTTAACATTATGTTAACGTACAAAATATTAGTATATAACAAATATTTTGGACGCTGCGCTCTTATTCCAACTGTTTTTCTTACAGATAACACGTTTAAATCGTGTAAGCAACCCTTGTATGACAGCAGAGAAGGCCAATGAATGCTACCAACACTGCTTTGAAAAGGTGTTATTAAGGAGTAAAATTGTGTGCAGGTATGTCTTTGGGCTTGAGGAGAAGTTATTGGGTGACCAATTCCGTTTACCTTTCCGTTTCGTAAGTTGGTGAACATATTTTCTGACATTATTGTTTCAACACACGTATACTCAAAGCTGTAGCTAGGATTGTGCCAAGGAAAAGTATAGTGCGGTAGTTTCATAGAGGCAGTTTTAATGAATAGAGATCGTCACCTCCATTTATTACAACTAAATGTAAATGTACATTGTATATCCATTTTATGTACAATCCCCATAGATTAAACAATTGAACCATAGTTAAAGCACAAATATTGTCACGCCCATTAAAAAATCCGTACAAAGGGCACATGTATTAATTACACATTTCCACACATAAACCAAAATTTCCAAGAAAACATAATGCCATAATAATTGTGTTGTGCAAACAAGAATAAATAAAAAATGAGAAAAAGCATAAAGTCAAAAAGACGAAATAATATGACTGCAACCAAACCAAACTAGTCTCAGATGTATACAGATTTAAATTCTGTGGGACATTAAGCTCACGATTCGAGCAATTCGGAGATTTGACAAGGAATCCCCAAATGGAGTTTGAAAAAAATTGCGTCCCCAGAAGTTGCGATTCCGGTATACCACGCATTGCATGGTTGTAAACGAGCCTAGAAATTTCCGATGAGATTTACCTAGCAAAATTGTCCCTCTCGCCACAGCTGTGGCTGGGAGTGCGAGTAGGGTAGAATTACGATTGAGCTGTAGGTGGAACCATGGGGTCATAGCTATGACGTCACTTCTAGTGGGCGTGGCTAATGACGTCACTTCTGATGGGCGTCAATCTGAAGGAGGGTGGGAAAGTGCCTTTTGATACCTTTTCTTTTTTAGTCGATCTGGAGGAGGGTAGGAAAGTGCCTTTTGATACCTTTTTGCGTTTTCATCAAACTGGAGGAGGGTGGGAAAGTGCCCCTTGCTACCTTTTTTTCGTTTTTGTCAACCTGGAGGATGGTGGGAAAGTGTCTTTTGATATATTCTATGACGTAACTTCTAGTGGGCGTGGCTGTCATGTCATGGTGGGTGTGGCTACGACGTCACTCCCGGTGGGTGTGGGGGATTACGGGAAAGTGTCATTTAATCCTTTTTTTTCTTTTTCCTCAATCTGGAGGATGGTGGGAAAGTGTCTTTGGTTACTTTTTTCGTTTTTATCAATCTGGAGATGGTGGGAAAGTGGATGTTTGCTACCTCCTATGACCTGACTTATGACGTCACTTCCGGTAGGCGGGGCTTCCGGCTATGGAGGGGGGGATTGAGGCTTAATGGCGCGTCGACAACTAGGTCATTAGCGCCAACCTCAGTCACAGTGCAGTGGTCCGGGCTGCCACTGCACCACACATTACAGAGACCGGCTATGGAGGCGGTTGGCCTTTTGATGCTTGTTTTCTGTTTTCATTCCATCGGTTATGACGTCACTTCCGATCATCACGTCACTTGTTCTTCTTCTTGCCTTGTTCTTGTTCTTTTTCTTCTTGACTTGTTCATCCTGTTCTTCTTGCACACCTTGTCGGAAGTGACGTTACATGATCAGAAGTATCGTGCTCGGAAGTGACGTTATGGGATCTGAATTATACTGCTATTGGTTTCCCCAACTGAACTGCGAAAAAACGAGTCTATAGCTTTTTCTTATCGGTTTACTCGGTTTTTTTAAACACTCGCATATTCAATCAGGGACTAAGCCTCTCCACCAACGTCAAGGTTGCAGTTAAAGGAGAGGTGGGATAGGGGTGCGGGTTGGGAAGGGAAAAGGGGATTGGAAAGAAATGGAATGACCGCCTTGGATACTCTGATGACATCACTGGTCTATCATTTCTTAAGCATGCAGCTTTTCCTCATACTAGCGGCTTTTTTCCCCAATCTGGCTTTCTTTTCCTCCTCAGGCTTTCGTTCTTGAAAAAAAAGGTACAGATGATGATGAAGATAAGACGGTGTAACCTTTTGTACGTTCACAATCCTATGAAAGTTGTGATATCCACCCAAAACCAAAACTGGTAGAAAAATCCACCAAGTTTCCAAAAACGATCGGCCTTTGAAGGTAGTGATAACATTCCACCAGGGAAAGGCCGCCAAGATTAATCCTATTGGCCAAGTTAATTGCACCAAATAATACTTTGGGCGTTAAATGTAAACTTGCAGATTTCTACCGCTAGAAGCAATCTTCTAGTTGTCATTTAACTTTCGAACTATTAGTATGTTTGATTAAATTGGTTAATAGGATTAATCTTGGCGGCCTTTTCCTGGTGGAATGATATCACTACTTTCAAAGGCGATGCCAGTTTTGGTTTTGGGTGAATTACAAAACAACCATATGTTGCAACGAATTGCATTTTCTGAATTTTCGTGTTATACTGAAACTAGTAGCAGATTATGTAAATGACATAACGGAAATTTAAAGCAAAAGTCGAAAATTACCAAAAATATTTTCCCATGGAAAGGCCTCCACCCCCCCCCCCAAAAAAAAAATTAGGGGCTAGATACCTTGCAACCTCTAAGAAACGTGTATTTTATCAGAAAAGTGCTGCCACCTTTCCTATTGCATTTGCTGGCATTCTATAATTTCACTAAATTTCCTAAGTCGCTATCTATACCAGACCACCAAACCCAAGATCGCAACGGATTTTATTAACAATCCAGAATGTCACAAATAAAGTTTATTTAAAAATGTGCGTAAAACTAAAGGAATAATCACCCTGTTGCCTAAATATAAAGCAGACCTATCCAATGATATTTCGTTATGCCTAACGGAAAAAGTCTGCAATTCATCATCATCCATCCTTGGTGACCGGCATCTTTAGGGAACGATAGAGAGAAGATAAAACACTGTATTTTAAGATAAATTTTGCAGCTGATCACTCAAAATTAGCAATAACTCAATGGTGTGCAATTACTTTAACACGCACAGTACTTTTGGAAATATAGATTACCAATGCCATTTAGCCAACTGCATTATGCTTTTGGAAATATAGATTACCAATGCCATTTAGCCAACTGTATTATGCTTTTGGAAATATTGGTTACCAATGCCACGTAGCCCATTGCATTATGCTTTCACACCACGCAGTCAGTATTTCACACCCAAAACTCGTGCAGGTATTATGTGAAGGCATACCAAGCAGTGCTACATAAAAATACAAAGAAAGTTTCGAAAATTATTAATTTTCGTCTTCAGGTTAGTAATAAAATTAAATCATGGCAAAAGCCACTAAGTCAACCTATATTAAAAGCATAAAACAGTCATTTAAAACGGATAAAAACCACCAATTTCTCCACTCAAAAGAGGCAGAAATGGTAGCCAAAAAGCAACGACCCACCTGCTTCCGTTGGGATGCCACGTCGCAAGGCAAGGTGTATGCAAATCGGGGTCACGTGTTTCAAAGGTGCGATGCATTCGTTATGTTGGTTTTAAAATATGCCTGGCAAAAGAGTCGAGTTTAAGTGTTTTAATTACAGGAAAATATTCTTTCAGAAATTTATTATCTGGCACTAAGTGGTTGTGTACAGGTGGTGTATGTGTATGGATGACAAGCATTTCAAGATAAACACGTGATCCCGATTTGCATACACCTTGCCTTGCGACGTGACATCCCAACGGAGCAGGTGGGTCGTTGCTTTTCGGCTGCCATTTCTGCCTCTTTTGAGGGGGGAAATTGGTGGTTTTTATTTTTCTTTTTAAATTAATGTTTTACGCTTTTAATATAGGTTGACTTAGTGGCTTTTGCCTTGCTTTAATTCTATTGCTAACCTGAAGACGAAAATTGATAATTTTCGAAACGTTGTTTGTATTTTTATGTAGTACTGCTTGGTTTGCCTTCACATAATCTGTTACCGTGCTTTTTACTCCATTGCTCATTTTGACGGGTACACAGTCAGTACTTAACAATACATGTGCTGTCTTAACAACTAAAATAGTTAAATTATCTACACCTGCTTCGCAATATATTAACCATTCGTTTCTCCCAATTACTCTGAATGGGGTGAAAAACGCAAACACAAACTGCACGTTCCTTTCACGTGCAGTTACAGAGATTAATATTGAGAAATAATATATTCATTGCTACTGCAGCTGTAGCAATATTAATACGTATTGAAATTTTCTATATCATGATTTTTTTGTTGTTTTTCAGACTACCGTATATGCCTTCATTACTTAAGCTAAGTAACTGTGCTAACAGTAAAAGTGCATTGAAGGCAGAATCAATTTACATGAGCATAGCATTGCCTTTCAATCCACTGCAATACAGTGAATGTGGTTGCATACAAAGATGTGAAGAAACCATCATCAATTTCGTTGATGGTGCAGAACCACAAAAGAGGAAAGGCTTATCAAGATATTATGTATTATTTTTTACCAACATTCACCAACACTTAATAGAAGTACGTGTCGATAGTATCACTTCGACAATCTGCGACATTGGTGGTAATCTTGGACTTGCTCTTGGATTGTCACTTTTGTCTGTTTTTGACGTGGTTCAATCTTTATCATCGATTGCTTTCAGGAGGTTGTTGAGAAGGTTATCAACATAAAACACTATTAGGTGCTTGGAATCTACATTTTAATTGTGTTTGATGGTGTTAGATTTTTAAAATCGTTTTCTCTGAGCAAGTTTTTGGGAAGGTATTCTAATAGACATTAAAAGATCCATTATGAACATCAGATACCATTGTTGCTTGGCATGTGCATTTTAACTGCGTTTAATGGTGTTCAGTCTTTATAATGGAATGCTGTCTGGAGGTTGTTAGGATAGTGATTATTTTAACACGATAAACAACATATTATCAATGTAAGATATTATTAGTTTAGTGGAATATCAACATAGCTGTATTTGATGGTATTTATGTTTATCATCGATGAAACAGACTATAGCAGATGATGAAAGACATATTAACATAAGACTATGGGCGGATGTAGATTAGGGTAGTACACTGGGCCGAGCACTGGATCGTGTCACTCGTGTGAGTGTACTCGCCTGCGAGTTGCTGCTTACACTAGTTTCTTACTCGTCCAAAGTAGTTACATGCTTGCTGTTT
>JAHWFP010136953.1:13894-28350 GCA_023313725.1 Lithobius niger | reverse complement strand
TCCAAAGTAGTTACATGCTTGCTGTTTACACTAGTTTCTTACTCGTCCAAAGTAGTTACATACTTCCTGTTTACACTAGTTTCTTACTCGTCCAAAGTAGTTACATGCTTGATGTTTACACTAGTTTCTTACTCGTCCAAAGTAGTTACATGCAAGTCCATACAAATTTCGACGTTTGTAGCTTCCCCATTTTACCCCAAGCTGGAATGCTACCATCTTGTAAACGTAACTCGCCCGATGACTCGCGTCAAAATACTAAATTTTTTGATAGTCAGCTGGTGTTCAAGTAGCATGTCAAGTGCGCTCGCACGGTTGAATAGAGTACATGTTCACATTGGGAAAGTAAAGGGCCAGTAGTAAGACAACTGGGCTTGCACATTACTCGGCCCAGTCAACTAGCCTAGTGTATACCCGCCTTACTAGTTGCTTGGAATGTAAATTTTCGTATTTGTGTTTGGTGGTGTTCAATCTTTATCATAGCTTCCTGTCAGGAAGTTGCTGGGAAGGTGCTCTTACTAAGGATATAACACCTGTTATCATACGTAATATTACAAAAGCTAACAAAATTGTCGAAATTGTAATTTTTTTTAACCAGAGTGCTTTGGCCCTATAAACACACGAGTGCAATGTAGGCAAAAATAAAATTTAACGAGTGAGAAGCGCAAGGGATATTACCTACCAATAAATAGCACAATTGAAGTTAATGGACTAAAACACGAATGTCAAAAAAAAGTGGTAATTTCTAACAACTTGCAGGCTACGTAGTCAGAGAATTTCTAGTTGGTTCCATCTTGTGAGAACTCTTGCATTGGTCTTGCCTAACATCAGTAAATTAGTGGATATTTACCAACATGCAGCGTTGAGTGCAACGCCAAGTTTCGTCCTGGCACTGTTGCTATTAAGCCTCTGGTTTATAGTGACGAAACCTTTACTCCAGACAGTGATGTAGATCGTTTGGCCAGCAGTGATAGAAATCAAACTTGTAATCGCTGATGTTATGACGTATGAAACACAAAGTAATTGTCCAGATGACCGGCACACGTAACGTTATACAACTTTACAAGGGTAAAAGTAAAGATTCTCGAAAAAGGAACCTTCATTTAAAGTTTAATCAACCATTGCTTCACGGCTATATGAGCCTCTGACCAACAAATATAATCAAGCAGCAGTCATTTCTAAGATGCAGTCATTTTACTAAGCTAATGAACTGTCGTGAACGTTCATATTTTACCACATATGGCAACCTTTTTCCTGCTACGAGCCAAAGATTTTAAAGCATGTAATACCACAAGCAGACAGTAATACCCCAATACAGGTATAATTACCAACCAACATGATTGTTTCAGCGCAACCCAGGAAACTACACGAAATATTTCATTAACAAATGATGACAAAAACATATCTTTGTGAACAAATAATGGCAAAGTATGAAGTGAATCAATGCAAACTCAATATACTTTGTTGAGACACACGGCGTTACGTCTCACGCATCTAAACAAGCAATCTGCTTCGAATACCGTAAGGCATCAGGAAACTATTTATAAAAAATATCATTATTCAGCACTCCAATAATTATAAACGCGAATTTTTTTTTTGATTTTTTTAACTTTTCAAATACGTAATTCAGTGTTTCCTGTTCGAGTTCAGTAAAAAACAAATTTTATTAATTATTATTAATGACGGTTTGTTGAAACGAAACTTTTGATATTCATTCCAAATGGACCGAAATCCATCATCAAATTCAGATTATACATGGTAAAACTATTCTTCACTATATGCTATTCCACACTGTGATTTTACGATTTTTACTAATATTTTATTATTTTACTGATTATGGACAAACACGTAGGTCAGGAAAGCTGTCACGTTGATTAATTAATTCTAATTCCTCTCTTTCAAAATTCGATATATTTGACTATTTAAAATGCTTTTTTTTTATCTCCAGAAGTATCCGAAGCCGTCCAGCTAATCATGAGGTAGGTATAGATTTTCTTAAAGAAAAATATGCCAAAAAAAGACGTTTCATTTGATAGCCATATTTAGTTTACTAAAAAATTAATCAGTACAATTGTCAAGGAAGATCCTAGGAAACAGGCTGTGGGCCTATTGTAGGCGGAGCGAACAGACCTTTATTTCCAATTTACATTTAGTGTTTATTTTAATGACTGTACCATATTTGTATATGCTCCTTAAAAATATATGAAAAATGCTCACTCAACTAAGTTTGGGCTATTTGCCTTTTGGTGTGACGTACTGTTGTTATTTGCAGGCCTTTGTCATATTTTAGCTTTATTTTCAAATAGGCAAAGCTATCTTATTTATAATTTATTAATATTATA
Organism: Lithobius niger; assembly: GCA_023313725.1. Classification (NCBI taxonomy): domain Eukaryota; kingdom Metazoa; phylum Arthropoda; class Chilopoda; order Lithobiomorpha; family Lithobiidae; genus Lithobius; species Lithobius niger. The sequence continues at coordinate 26,011 of JAHWFP010136953.1, read as the reverse complement.
TTAATAGGCTTTCGTTTGCTCCAGGATTTAGTGTCTGTTTAGCTTCTTTCACATCTGACACTATATTAATACAGATGCAAACCTGTTTACGTTGCATTTTGGATTTATATGTCAGACTGCCTGAGCATGGAATCGAACCCACGATCTTTGGAACCAGAAACCGAGGTCTCTTCCAAAGGTCGTGGGTTCGATTCCCCGCTCAGGCAGTCTGTCATATAAGTCCAAAAGGCGACGTAAATAGGTTTGCTTCTGTATTAAATTGACTTCGGCCTTCGGCTTGCAGTCCTGTGTTCCGACACTAAAGATGTGAGCCGTCACCGCCACCATCGCCGCCGATAAAAATAAAACGGCACTTTTGTCATGGCTGGTTGGGCTGCCGCCGCTAATATTTCTAAAAAAAGGGTTTAACGAGCGTTAACCACTCCTGGTCATCTGCCCGAAGCCCTAAGGCCCTAATATTTCTGACATTGTTTACAACAATAATTACTACCGCGCAAAGTACCTTCCCTAGATTACAAAATGTTAATAATAGAGCATTTAACTGTAAGCCAAACAATCATCTGAGCGATAGTTTTTAACAATAAACAAGCGGAGTCGCTCGCTTCGCTCGCTCATCGTCTCGCTGCGCTCGAGGAGATTTCATTCTACAACTCTTATTTATGCTGCTCACAGACATTCTACATCTAAAACGATCAAGCAAATGATCAGAGTGCAGTGCGCGTTTTTCGCAAAGCTTCAGTTTATAAACAAATTAACTAAACAAAAAACGGATTCGCCGTTTAGAACACCATCCCCCTTCTGCCGTGCCGTGCGGATAAAATGCCAATCAGCCAGGAGGCGAGACACGCGATTTCTACTCCAGTCGGCCTTGGCTTGAAGAATACGCTCGAGGAGCTTTCAAACTCTTACGCTGCTGACAGACAACCTACATCTAAAACAATTAAGAAATAATCAGAATATAGTACGAGTTTTTCTTAAGGTTTCAATTCGTAAACAAATGATATGGTAGCCATAAATACTCCGACGGTTTGGCCACCTAATAGATACCTGCGCCTCTTGGTCAGATTGTCAGCCATAATACCACTGACAACAGTACTGGACTACGCGTGTTACGTGGCGCAACAATTACGAACCATCCTCACCCAACCTGATCCCCGTTGTGTACTGAATTAAGCGTATAAGAAGTGTACAAGTTGTGACTTATCTTTGTACGCAATCCCTTGTCACAAGGTCGTCTGAGAGTGAGGATGTGGGTTTCGTTTCCGGGTTCCAGGCCACTTAATTCAACATTGCCGAATCTTATTTTTACCATAGCCTCGATAAAGGCATTTTCTTTCTGGCACATGCATGAACTGGCCTTGAGCCAGGAGATGAAACACGCGATTTGTAGCCAAGTCGGCCTTGGCTTGAAGAAACCAGTCTTTTCCGCCACGCGATTGAACCAGGAGGCGAGGCATGCGATTTGTACCCAGTCGTCCTCGGCTTGAAGAAGCCTTATCCATCCCCGCTGCAAGGCCGTTTCAACGCTGTAGCACGCGAGTTGCTGCATGTTTGAACAAAATTTGCTTGGTAATTTTATCATGCATCTCCTTTGTGCCGTTTTTGGTATAGATTATTTTTTTATTCAAATAAATGTTGCAGACTTTACACGGGTTTCCCTGTTTCCCAAATTCTAAGAATTTTTACTTGAAAGCCATCTCCTTACCCGCTACGTGTGATGCTTTGAAACAGCAACCACATGTCGCCTATAATTTTTGACTAATATAAAAGATTTCGTGCAAGGCAAAATCGTACTTAGAAACTATTCGTGTTTACCACAATTAGGCTGGACTATTGCTGAGTAGAGCACCAGCTAATAGCACACCATTGAATGAATGTCGATGTTTTACAAATGCAAACGTGGAAATATTTTCATTCTTTCCTTTCCTTTCTCACATTTTTAGGCTTCCTACTTCCGAAGTCAGCCTACACGCAGCCTACCCCGATATGCGTGTTTACCACAATTACGCCAGACTGCTGAGTAGATCACCAGCTAATGGCATACTGATCGAATGTCGACGTTTTACAAATGCAAACGTAGAAATATTTTTGACACCCTTTTCTGTTATCAATATAATTCGTTTAAGTAGGCCTAATTTGCATTTATCCTTTAATCATTTCGTACCTTTACGTAATTTCATTTAATTTCGCTTCGCTCGCTCATTCCCCGCGTCTCGCTGCGCTCGAGGACATTTCTTGTTTCAATATTTATGCTGCTGACGGAGAATTTCACACCAAAAAACGATCATGAACATTGCACTGCGCGTTTTTCGTAATGTTTCATTTCATAAACAAACCATAACTTGTGCCTACTCTTTCATTTTTCTTTGTTTATGTTAATAAGTCTTGCTACTAATTGTGTAACCTGATCCCTATCGTGAATATATTTTTTTATTCAAATAAATTGTGCTGCGTAAGATGTAGAAGCAACACCAGAGCTGAACACCAGGAAACGCAAGTCACCTATAATTAAAGACGGAAAAGCCCAAGGCTCACAAGAAATAACTAAATACAGATGCAAACCTATTTACGTTGCCTTTTGGACTTATATGTCAGACTGCCTGAGCGAGGAATCGAACCCAGGACCTTTGAAACCAAAGGCCAAGGTCTTACCACTGAGCCATACTGACATGGCCCCTAAAAAAAAACGTCCATAGGCAGCTTTTAACACGCATATATACATATAAACACGGCCTGTCAGTATGGCTCAACGGTAGGACCTCGGTGTTTGGTTTCAAAGGTCCCGGGTTCGATTCCCCGCTCAGGCAGTCTGACATATAAGTCCAAAAGGCAACGTAAATAGGTTTGCATCTGTATTTAGTCACCTATAATTCGTGTTAGTACCACCAAACCCCTATAATTCTTATACCACCCATACATAGGTTTTCTTGTTTCACTTATTTTAGGAATGTTTACTTTACGTCCTGTTTTGTCTGCTTTAGCGTTTTTGTGCATTAATTATGTCGCCCCGTCCCCAATGGCGAAAGAGTTGTAAAACATCAAAAGAAAATAATGCGCCATTGAACAAACATTAACACAAAGGTTTGTTGACAGAGTAACCAACCGTTTCGTGAGTTAATGCAAGTCAGCCTACACGCAGCACGAAATCATGCCAGATATGCGTGTTTACCACAATTACGCTAGACTGATGTGAAGAGCACCAGCTAATGGCATACTGATCGAATGTCAATGTTTTACAAATGTAAACGTAGAAATATTTCTAACACCCTTTTCTGTTATCAATATAGTTTGTTTAAGTAGGTCTAATTTGCATTTATCAGTTAATCTTTTCGTACCTTTACGTAATTTCATTTAACTTTACGGCAAATTGACAGTTTGAATTTGAAATACCCAAAATACAACTCCCAACAGTCGTCCCATGAGTGAGCTGCACGTCCCACATTCTTGAATGACAGCTATTCGGATTGCGTAATCCTAAGCACTGCACTGTGACTGAGGTTGGCGCTAATGACCAAGCTGTCGACGCGCCATTAAGCCTCATCTCCCCCCCCCCCCCCGTAATCCTACCGACAACACAACTGGACCACGCGCCGCCTGCGTGGCACAACAATTGTGGACCATCCTCTCAACAGGAATATGTGATATTCTGAAACTAACAATTAACTTCGAAAAATTCGTTTCAACAATGGTCCAAAGGTTTTTTTTCGTTTTTTCGAGGGGAAAACTTTTATCTAGAACTACGAAAATACGCCTAAACGATATCCGGAGTAATTTCCTGTCTTTCGAGACCTTTCTCACATTTCTAGCCTTCCTATTTCCGGAGGGGAAGACGTATATATAAACAAACATACAAACAAACCGACCGACAGTAAGTTTTTAATGGTTACTAGCAGAGTCGCTCGCTTCGCTCGCTTATTCCGCGTCGTCTCGCTGTGTTCGAGGCGCTTTCAAGCTGCAACTCTTATGCTGCTGACAAACATTCCACATCTAAAACGATCAAGCAAATGGTCAGTGTGCAGTGCGCGTTTTTCGTAAGGCTTCAGGTCATAAACAAATAACCTAAACAAAAAACGGCTTCGTCATTTAGAAAACCATCCCCCTTCTGCCGCGCGCCTGAAGTGCCAAAAAGCCAGGAGGCGAGACACGCCATTAGTACCCCAGTCGGCCTTGGCTTGAAGAAGCCATTCCCTTTCTGGCATGCGATTGAGCTGTCATTGAGCCAGGAGGCGAGGCATGCGATTTGGACCGAGTCGGCCTTGGTTTGAAAAATTCTTCCTCTTTTTAGCATGCACCTAAGCTGACAATGAGCCAGGAGGCGAGACACGCGATTTCTACCCCAGTCGGTCTTGGCTTGGAGAAGCCATTCTCTTTCTGGCACGCGATTGAGATATCATTGAGCCAGGAGGCGAGGCATGCGATTTGGACCGAGTCGGTCTTGGTTTGAAAAATTCTTCCTCTTTTTGGCATGCACCTAAGCTGACAATGAGCCAGGAGGCGAGACACTCGATTTCTTCACAGTCGGCCTTGGCTTGAAGAAGCTTTATCCATCGGTGGTGCAAGGCCGTTTCAACGCTGTAGCACGCGAGTTGCTGCATACTTGAACTAAACATGCATGGAGCAGAAAGAAGTCGCCAAGAAGTCGCATACTCCTATGTGCCGCTCTTGTTTTTTTTATTCCAACAAATTTTGCAGACTTTACATGGGTTTCCTTGTTTCACAAATTTTAAGAATTTTTACTTACAAGCCATCTCCTTCCCCGCTACGTGTGATGCTTTGAAACAGCAACCACATGTCGCACATAATTTCTGACGAATATAAAAGATTTCGTGCATGGCGAAATCGTACCTAGAAACTATTCGTGTTTACCACTATTAGGCTGGTCTATTGCTGAGTAGAGCACCAGCTAATAGCACACTATTGATCGAATGTCGATGGTTTACAAATGCAAAAGTTGAAATATTTCTGACACTCTTTTCTGTTATCAATATATTTTGTTTAAATATGCCTAATTTCTCATTAATCTTTTCGTAGATTTACATATCTTTATTTAAATTTAAGGCTAAATAGGTAGTTTGTATTTGAAATATACACAATGCTACTCCAATAGTCGTTCCATCAGCAAGCTGCACGTGCCTCATTGTTGAATGGCGGCTGTTAGCATTGCCAGCCGTAATCCTACCGACAACACAACTGGACCACGCTCCTCCTACGTGGCGCAACAATTGTGGACCATTCGCACAGCAGGAAGAGGTGATATTCCGAAACCAACAATCAACTTCGAAAAATTCGTTTCAACAATGGTCCAAAGGGGTTTTTTCGCTTTTTTCGAGGGGAAAAATTTTGCCTAGAACTACGAAAATACGCCTACGCGAAATCCGAATTAATTTCCTGTCTTTTGACACCTTTCTCATATTTTTTAATGGTTTAGACTAGCGGAGTCGCTCGCTTCGCTCGCTCATTCCGCCGCATCTCGCTGCGCTCGAGGAGATTTCTTGTTGCAACACTTATGCGAATTCCACACCAAAAACAAACAGTCAAACGATCAAGCAAATGATTAGTGTAGTACGGTTTTTTTTTAAGGTTTCAGTTCATAAACAAACGGTAACTGCGCCTCTTTCTTTTCTGTTAGAACTTTTGTGCTGGGACCAATGACCTTTTCTCCAACATAAAAAGTCTGTCATTTTCACTACTGAATAAATATTTAGCCTACTACTGACTAAATGTATTTAGTAAAAATGCTGTTTCCGATGACAAACACTGATTTTCGTTCGCTTCCCTCACTCAATCAGCGCAAACATTTCCTCAAACACGTGACTGAATTAATGTAACCACCAAGAACCACGCATTACTTGTAATTTGAGTTTGTACTACACTTTGAATGGGTTTTCTTGTTTCATTATTTTTTAAGAATTTTTTTTTACGTCCTGCTCAGTACAGATTTTTCCATCGGTTCCGTATCATTTCACTTCCTGATGACCCCCACTTGGCGAAACAGCTGCAGAATCAAGTGAAAATGGCACGGTTCCAATGATCTTTTATCCAACATAGAAAGTCGTTCATTTGCACTACTGAATAAATATTTAGGCTACTACTGTTTTTAATGACAAACGCTGATTTTCGTTCGCTTCGCTCACTCAATCAGCGCAAACATTTCTTCAGAAACTTGACTGAATCAATGCAACCACCAAGAACCACACATCACTTGTAATTTGTGTTAGTACTACACTTTAAATGCGTTTTCTTGTTTCATTTATTTTAAGAATTGTCTTTACGTCCTGCTCAGTACAGATTTTTTCCATTAGCGGCTTATCACGTTCTGATGATCCATCTGATGAAACAGCAGCAAAGCGCCAAGTGAAAACGCCACGGTTTGAATGTGAGTTAGGCCTACACAAGACACTAATTCGCAGCCAAATAATAGCTTTCTATGTTTTAGCACAAATAAGGATGGAACCGGTTGATGACTTTACGTAAACACTAATGCTCGAATATTGCTGTTTGAAATTATTTAGATGCAGACGTAAAAATATTCTTGTCACCCTTTTCTGGTGTCAATATATTTTCTACAAGTAATTTAGTATTTAGCATTTAATATTTTTCTGTCTTTATCTTACGGCTAAACGATTATTCTCTTGGCCTGGATTTGTCCGTATATAAATAAACTCAATGCGATAAACGACTCAAATTTTGAAACATAATTTGTTACGCAAAGCTACGCGTGTTAACTGATTGTTAGTGAGAACAACAAGTTATCGACTCGCTCCTCGTTGGTCCGTGGACGCCAGACCATTGTTGATGGACGTTTGGGACGGGTTCGATGCTTCCACGAAATAAAATTGGGCAACAATCATTACGTCATGTATTGTTGAGGCATTGTTGGGTGATTGTTGCCGATTGTTGCAAATGGTCATTTTTCATTAATTTCGGTCATTTAGGACCCAGCTCAGACTTTAAAAATACGCCTACACAACGAACGGGCTAATTTGATTTTTTTTGACAAACTTCTCATATTTATAGCCTTCTACTTCTAGAGGAGAAGATGATCATCCCCAACCAACCAAGCACCCAAGCATAAACAGCATCTTTTTAATGAGGAGAGACTAGCGGAGTCGCTCGCTTCGCTCGCTCATCCGCCGCGTCTCGCTGCGCTCGAAGAGATTTCTTGTTTCAACTCATATGGTGCTGACAGACACTCCCAGCAAAAATTATCAAACAAATGTTCAAGGAAGTGATTCGAATAATGTGCGCGTTTTTCTTAGTGCATCTGTTCATAATACAAATGATAAACAAAACTAATAATGGTTAAATAAGTTCAATGTTTCACGTGTTTTCTTTTATCCAACCACAGAAACATGACCACCACCACAGCCGACCACCATGAACCACACATCAACAAAACAAAACTAAAAATGGTCAAATAATGTCATTCCAGAGTTGTATATCAGAATTTTTTATCTATACCTGTTACACTTTTGTGCTGGGGCCAAAAACCTTTTATCCAACGTAGAAAGTCGGTTATTTTCACTATGAATAAATATTTAGCCTATATTAGTTACTAAATGTATTTAGAAAAAAGTACTGTTTCCGATGACGAACGCTGATTTCGTTCGCTTCACTCACTCAATCAGCGCACCCTCAGAAACGTTACCACCACCACAGCCGACCACCATGAACCACACATCAACAGAACACACCACGGTTTTTAGTTTAAACAAAACTAAAAATGGTCAAATAATGTCATTCCAGAGTTGTAATGTTACCTTTCAGTATGTATACCTGTTGAACTTTTGGGCTGGGGCCAGTGACCTTTTATCCAATGTAGAAAGTCGGTCATTTTCACTATGAATAAATATATAGCCTATATTATTTACTAAATGTATTTAGGAAAAAGTGCTGTTTCCCATGACGAACACTGATTTCGTTCGCTTCGCTCACTCAATCTGTGCAAACATTACCTTAGAATCGTGACTGGAATCAATATAACCACTAAGAACCACACATCACTTGAAATTTTTGGAAGCACTATGCTTTACATGGGTTTTCTTGTTTCACTTATTTTAAGAATTATTTTTTCTTTACATCCTGCTCAGTACCTTTGTCCATCGCTTCTTTTCACTTCTCTTTTTGATGACCCCCCCCCCCCCACTTGGCGAAACAACTACAGAACGTTAAGTGACAACGCCACGGTTTGAATGCAAGTTAGGCCTACACAGGACAATAATTCTTATCCAAACCTGCTCGTATTTTAGCACAAATAAGGAAGGAACCGGCTAACCAACTTTACGTAAACACTAATGCAGGAATATTGCTGTTTGACATGATACAGATGCAGACGTAATACTATATATTCTTGGCACTCTTTACTGGTGTGAATATACTTTCTACAGGTAATTTAGGATTTAATTTTTTTCTGTCTTTGTGTTACTGCTAAACAATTATTCTCTTGTCCTGGATTTGTCAGTATATAATATTTCAATAAATAACTCCAAGTTTAAAACGGGTAATAAAATAGTATTGTGAAAAGCTACGCGTCATTACTGATTGTTACTAAGAATAACAATTTTAGTGACTCGCTCTTCGTTGGTCCGTTGACGCCAGACTATTGTTGATGGACGTTCCAGATAATTTCGGAAAAAAATTGGCAACAATCATGACGTCATGTATTGTTGAGACATTGTTAGGTGATTGTTGCCGAATGTTGCAAATGGTCATTTTTCGTTAATTTCGGTCATTTAGGACCCAGCTCGGACTTTAAAAATACGCCTACACAACGAACGGGTTAATTTGCTTTCTTTTGACAAACTTCTCATATTTGTAGCCTTCTACTTCTAGAGGAGAAGATGATCATCCCAACCAACCAACCAACCAACCAACCAAGCATAAACCAGCTGATGAACAGTGCAGTACGTGTTTATCGTAAGGTTTCAGTTCGTAAAAATAACGGTTACTGCTCTTACTCTTTCTTTTCTCTTTGTTTATACTCATTTGTCACATTTAATAAGATTCACCAGATTAATTTTCATTAATGAATAAATATTTAGCCTACTACTTACTAACTGTATTTAGGAAAAAGTGCTGTTTCTGATGACAAACGCTGATTTTCGTTCGCTTCGCTCACTCAATCAGCGCAGACATTTCCTCAGTAACGCTACCTAGTCAATGTTACACCAAGAAAGACACATCACTTGTAATTAGTGTTACTACTACACTTTCCGTGGGTTTTCTTGTTCACTTATTTTAAGATTTTTTTCTTTACATCCTGCTTAGTGAAGATTTTTCCATTGGTTTCGTTACCATTTCACCTTCTTATGACCCCTCACTTGGCGAAAACAGCTGCAGAAATCAAGTGAAAACGCCACGGCTTGAATGCAAATTAGGCCTATAGACAAAACAATAACTCTTATCCAACTGCTCGTGTTTCAACACAAATAAGGAAGGAACTGGCTGATGGCCTTACGTAAAAACTAATGCTCGAATATTGTTGTTTAAAATGATACAAACGCACACGTAAACGTATTCCTGACGCCCTTTCTGGTGTCAATATGTTTTCTATACGTAATTTAGTATTTAGCATTTAATCTTTTTCTGTCTTTGTGTTGCTGCTAAACGATTATTCTCTTGTCCTAGATTTGTCCGTTATTATAGAATCGGTGAATGACTCCAATTTTAAAACGGATAATAAAATAGTACTGTGAAAAGCTACGCGTCTTTACTGATTGTTACTGAGAACAACAATTTAGTGTTTTGATTTAGAAAATGTTTCACTCCTGACGGTGATGAAAAAACCACAATGGCATCTAATGGTACATGATTTAATTTTCGACAAAATAATAAAATTTTTTGTCTTGATCACCTAAACAGACATAACACGGATGAGAACAATGCAACAGACACGTTAAAAGACCCTAAGCTCCAAAATACTTACAATACATAATTAAAAACACTTTAAAAACCCACGGCTGGCTGGGCACATCACCCACGAACCGCCATGTTGGATGTTGACAAATTGGCCACTGATCTCATTGAATGTTTGCTGGTAAATTTTTATAGAATTTATGCCATTTTTCCATATTACTAAAATTCCTAATTGTGTTCATAACCCTTTTCTGATTTACTGTGATAGTGTATGCTTCTAACTGGATCCGAATTTTATCTATTGGTTCACGATAAACAACTGTAGTGCCACTGACATCTACGATGTGGTTTGTATTTTCTGAATGTTTAGTTACTGCGTATGATGTGTTGTGTTTTGCTATTGCACCCGCATGATCTAATTTTCTCACTCCTAATGCTCTGGCGCATTGCCCTACATAAATGTATGGGCATTGGTGACATTTTATGCAATACACAACGCTTTTGAGGGAGTCAATTTTCTGGTTTAAAATTGAATCTGCTAAACTCAGGCACGTGGGTATGAAATGTACTCTGTTGCCGAGGCTCTCTGATTGGGGTTCACCACCAATTTCACTGAGGGGGGGAGGTCTAATGATGCTTGCTATAGTATCGATTGGTCTAGAGACCACCCTGACTCCGTGTTGGCCAAATATTCTTTGGGAATATTGAAATAAACCTGGTATGTAAGGCAATAATGTCCAGTCGAGAGGTGGGGGTGGGGGGGGGTGGAGGAAACATTCTTCGCAGACTTGTGTTGGGCGTTGATGAGGTTCGTTCCTAGGGCTGTCAATTGTTCCAAATTGTTGATGGACTTAAGAATTTCAGCTTTAACCACTTTAGTTGGGTACCCATTGATGAAGTATTTATGCTGTATTCGGCGTATTTAGTGACTCGCTCCTCGTTGGTCCGTTGACGCCAGACTATTGTTGATGGACGTTCCAGAAAAAAATGTGGCAAAAATCATGACGTCATGTATTGTTGAGGCATTGTTGGGTGATTGTTGCCGATTGTTGCAAATGGTCATTTTTCGTTAATTTCGGTCATTTAGGACCCAGCTCGGACTTTGAAAATACGCCTACACTTCGAACGGGTTAATTTGCTTTCTTTTGACAAACTTCTCATATTTGTAGCCTTCTACTTCTAGAGGAGAAGATGGTCATAACCAACCAAGCACCCAACCAACCAAGCATAAACTGCATCTTTTTAATGAGGATAGACTAGCGGAGTCGCTCGCTTCGCTCGCTCATTCCGCCGCGTCTCGCTGCGCTCGAGGAGAATTCTTTGTGAAACTCGTATGGTGCTAACAAACACTCCTAGCAAAAATTATGAAACAAATGTTCAAGGAAGTGATCCGAATAATGTGCGCGTTTTTCTTAGAGCATCAGTTCATAATACAAGTGGTACACAAAACTAAAAATGGTCATATAATGTCATTCCAGAGTTGTAATGTTAGCATTCTGTATCTAGGTATATTACTTACTAAATGTATTTAGAAAAAAAGTGCTGTTTCCGATGACGAACGCTGATTTCGTTCGTTTCGCTCACTCAATCAGCGCAACCTCAGAAACGTGACCACCACCACAGCCGACCACCATGAATCACGCATCAACAGAACACGCCACGGTTTTTAGCTTAAACAAAGCTAAAAATGGTCAAATAATGTCATTCCCGAGTTGTAATGTTATCATTCAGTATCTATACCTGTTGAACTTTTGGGCTGCGGCCAATGACCTTTTATCCAACGTAGAAAGTCGGTCATTTTCACTATGAATAAATATTTAGCCTATATTACTTACTAAATGTATTTAGGAAAAAGTGCGGTTTTCGATGACAAACGCTGATTTCGTTCGCTTCGCTCACTCAATCAGCGCAATCATTACGTCAGAATCGTGACTGGAATCAATATAACCACTAAGAACCACACATCACTTGAAATTTTTGATAGCACTACGCTTAAATGGGTTTTCTTGTTTCACTTATTTTAAGAATTTTTTTCTTTACGTCCTGCATAGTACAGCTTTTTCCATCGGCTCCTTGTCACTTCTCTTTCTGATGACCCCTCACTTGGCAAAACAATTGCAGAACGTCAAGTGACAACGCCACGGTTTGAACGCAACTTAGGCCTACACAAGACAATACATCTTCTCCAAACATGCTAATTCCCCGGGGACCCCGAGCAAAGCGAGCAGCAACAGCCTAGTGGTCAGCGTCCTCGTCTCCAAA